>JAQGBA010000435.1:0-35377 GCA_034698125.1 Prionchulus punctatus | reverse complement strand
GCTAAATTTGTGACCACTACTCGTCCCTATCATAGAGCTCTACATTGATATTGGTCACTTTTTATTTAGCCTGGGGCCGTCAGATATGTTCCCTCGTGAGTTTTGGCAGCTGAAAATCAAACAAAAACGTTACATTTGAAAACCTGAATAACTATTACACCAGGCTGGCTGATAGGATAATAGATTAAAAAAAGAATGTACTTTTTTTTATTTTATCAAACCATAATCCTGTCTTCTCATTTTGTTTTTTTTTACGTTTCAATGATCAATATAATATTTCTCCATAATTTTTTTTCTTTACTGGATTGGATTGGTCTCTATAATTAAAATTGCTGCTATTAATATACATACTATACTTCAACATACAGTTTATTTACCGATTTTTAGCCAACTGTCGTTGTCACTCGTAATACTGTGACGGAGGCTGATGCAATTTATGATTTCATTCCTTTGTTTTTATACAATTTCCTACGCTCCACAATCCCATGATCTTTGCTTGCATTGAATCATGGTGATTCAACATTTCAACCGTTTCAAACACTTATTAAAATGTTTCACTTCTGGTCGTAATGTAGCTCGTTGGTGCAGCCGTCTCGATTATGAGCAAGGCGCCCAACGTTAGTAAATCAAATTGAATTCATTTTGTTTCATTTTCGTTTCATTTTTATAATAAAATATTCCTTCCTTTATTCACAATTAGTAACAGGAAATCACCTCCGTTACAATACTGTTTGTACAGAAACCACTTATATGCTTTGTATTCCCTCGACTTTTCTTTTTTCTTTATCAAATTTTTGTGATTTACCTGATATTGTTTTTGTTATTTATTGTCGCGTTCCATTCCCATTTTCTCTTTTTTGATGAATTGCTTCACTGCTTTATATAATGTTTCACTTTTCTTTTTTGAGTTAAATTGTTGGATCATTTTTTAAGAAACACTTTGCAACAGCTTTAATCTTTCACGACAACATTTATCAGTGCTCTGATGTTGATGACAATTTTTCATTTTAGCAAACGACTGAAAGCAAATATAATTAATGTACAACAAATAATTATTTTAATAATACTGAAAATCTGTGTCTTCGTCCTCCAATTTGTCCAGCACATAAACGAAAACGTTGTCCATTACATGGTCAAATTTTGTTTTATCACTTTTAATCTTAAATATAGAAAATTTGAATTATCAAAAATCATGTGAGGCAAATTTGCCATCGATTTTGATCCACTTTCAGGCTCTGTCAATTTTTCGTAAATTATTTTAGCTTTATTTTTAATAACAGCATCAAATATTTTTTCTCAATTTTTTTCCAGTGTTAAAACTCTTGTTTATCAATTTCTATCCTGATATCATTCATATCATCGTAACCCCATTGTTGCTCCTCGTTTAGCTATAAAAAATTGCATTTATATAAACTTTACTGGAAATTACTTTTTTTTGTGCACTACATCTGAATCGAATTCATCTTCGGTTGAAAATTCTTGATCATTTGTAACATCACCCATTTCCAAACGATCAATTTCTTGTCCAAAAAGTAAAGAATGTTTCAAAACTTGACTCAACACATAAATGTATCATGAAATTTAGACATACATCGAACTGAATGAAATATTTATACAATTACCAGATTTTCTTTTCTTCCATTTCTACATCCATGTTTGCATTACTTTTACATTTCATTTTTTTTGCTGTATTATTTTATAATGTTTGTTTTTTAATTGTAACTTGTTTGTGTCCTAAAAAAACATCTAAAATAATTTTGACAAAAAACAATATTGGGCAAACACTGTATCCTTTTATTTCATCTCTATCGGCATTTGATTTAAAGTTGAGATAAATGTGTGTTGCATCAATGCAACAGCAGTGGAAATTTTTAATTTAGAAATTTTCATCAAACATTTTAATTCTATGCGTTACAAGTTTGCACATAGCTTTTACGTGGGTGACTTTAACTTTAAATTTGTTTTTAAGTTAAATTAAATTAAATTTAAGCTATACTATAAGATTTCACAGTGTTGATCAATAGGCCCTATAAAGAAATGCAGACTACTATTTATTTCAAAATAACTGCTACAAAATTTTGGCATTACCTCTGCTCAAATTTGCAACTCCCAACCTAAACTGGTTCCAGAATGTTCAGTAAAATTGAATTCGTATTCTTTTTTCTCCAGTTGTCTATGTTGTAAATTATTATTAATCGAAATATATTTGAACACGAAAAGTTCTTTGTTTTTTTTTCTTCTTCTTTGTGTGTAAATTTATCCACTGGCCTATGCAAATTTTACTTAGTTCCTGGAACTGTAGTCATTGGAAAACTATAGTCAGCAGACAACTACAGTTACTACGCAACTATAGACAGTGAACAACTGTAGTCACTGGACAACTATAGTCATTGGGCGACTATTGCCAGTGAGCAGCTATTGTCAGAGAAAATCAATGGTCAGTGGACAACTGTAGTCACTGGACAACCATAGTCGTCGAAAAGATTTTTTTTGTTAATTTTAAAAATTTAATTAATTGACAAGCTAATTTTTTTTCTTAATATTTATTGTTGTCGTATTTTTATTGTTTTTCCTTGTTTGCAATTATAGCCAGTGGACAAATGATTTGAACTTGTTACTTTTTTAATTGAAATTTTAAATTAGACATACAAAGAAAAATTAAAAACGAATCCAAACAAAGAAAAAAACAACAACAAAAAAAACAGCTGGCGAACAAAAGGATTCAATTCAAAAAACTATTTGAGTGGTTTTTTCTTCGCTTTTTCTTCTTCGGTTTCTACTTTTTTTAAAATCACGAATCCTTCCAATACCGGCGACATCGAAATGTCTGAAATCGAAAAAGTGATCGAAACATAGAAAATAAAAGGAGAAAACGGTCCTGATTTCGACGTACATTCGTCCACGGCCAGCTCGGCTCGCTCGCCAGTGGCCAACAGGACGGGGGTGGTAGACGTTTGAAATCCGGTTATCGTTTTCGGTTTGCCCGCTTGACCGACGACATCAACAGCCTGAAACGCAAACATGGATAAAATATAGTTGCACGAACACTGTAGTTCTTAATCAATTATAGACGTCCGTCGACGGTAGGCGCCCATCGACTGTAGACTACCATCAATTATAGACGGTCAACAACTATAGAATCCCATCAACTGTAGATGCCCGTCAAATATAGTCGTTCATCAACTATAGCCGCCCTTCAACTATAGTCGCCTATGAACCTCAACAACCACAACAACTTCCTCATCAACTGTACCTGCCCAACTCGAACATTGACGTTGACTTGTTTCAAGCCTTCGGCCTGATCCGTATTTTCGAACGTGATAAGCAGGCGAGCCTGAATGGCGGGCACCAAACAGTAGAGTAGGTAATGTTGTTTCGCCAAAATCGCTGGAAAAGTAACGAAAGAATGCCGAAATTTTGCGCGGCTACCGACGAAACGACCAAAAACTGCACACTTACTGTTTTTCGAATCCAAAAACGCGAAACACGTCGCCAGCAGGCCGGCAACGGCCGACGGCGACATCAGTTGTCGATCGGAGTGAAACGGGCTCAACGTCATCGTACCTTTGCCCATGTGGACCATTCCCTGAGCAATTCGCACGAGCATCAAATTCAATGGATCGCGTTGATGGTACGCCGCCAATTGTCGCAACATCGACGCCAATCGAGCGTTGTTCGTTCCTGAAAAACGGCCGAAACACGTCGTGAAAAACAAAAAACCGGCGCTGGCCGAGCGGTTTACCGGCTCCGACGAGTCCCAACGCGAATATGGCGCTGTACGCCGTCTCGGGATCGGCGTCGTGCGAAAATTTACTCAACGTTTCGACGACGTTCAACTGCGGATTGGATACGGATATCAATCCGAGAGCCAAGGGTACCGCACGTCGGATACACGGTTCGCCGTATCGAAGCTGAAACAAAAAAATTAATATATAAACACGAGTACGTTTTGACTTTTTGCCCGTTTCGACCGTCGAAAAACAAAATATCGGTCATGTTCCATCAATACCGACGCCTACCAAGTGTCCGAACAGCCTGAAACTCATGCTCGACCCGACGTCCTCGCCCATGGCTATCAATGCTATGCCCAGTACAGCCACCGATTGCTGTAGCGATAGGTCGACTTTGGAATTATTTTTATCGCCTGCGGCGTCGTTATCTTTCTTCTTGTCGTCCTTCAAAAATGCAAAAACGCGTTGAAAACGAGTGAAAGGCGAAAATTTCCCGATAACGAGCAAACGAAGCAAAAAACGCGTCGGCTAACCTTGGCGTTCGGTTTCGGAGATTCGTAATGTTCGGAACAAATGTGCAACAAGTGTTGGATTTTCAGAACGTTGCCGGTGCCCGCGTAGGCGGCGATTTCCAACAGGGTAATCGCCATGCTGCCGTACGGTTCCGGGAAAACTTTCATCGTTTCGATCATAGCATCGGCGGCTTGCTGCTTGCCTGCGAATCAAAAAATAAAATCCAACTACAACCGCTCGTCAACTCAACTACAGTTTATCGGTTGAAATCAGATTTTCGACCGAAAATAACGAAACGCCGACGCCGTACCGAGGAAAATCAACGCGATACCGAGCGCCAGATAACGAAGATTCGTATCTTTCAAATCCGCTTCGGATTTCTCCGAGAGAACTTTCCAAATGGCCGTCGACACGTCAGAGTGGTCGGTGCCCGTCGCCACGCATATGAATCCCAACGAAAGCGCCGTAACGCCCAAAACCTGCGCAAAAAAACAAACTATCGGTACGATTATCGGACGAAACGGGCGAAAAAGTGAAACGTAAAAAATAAATACGCGTTAAAAGCCTTAACTTACTTCGTTCGTGGATAGCGGATCCGTTAAAGCTTCCAAGAGCAACGGGATTACGGTATCCTTGACGGATTCGCGTTTGGAATTTGCATACGCCAATCCTAATCTAAAAAATTAACAACTATAGTCCCAGGGCGACTATAATGTGCAAAGAACTATAGTTCGACGGCTAGCACGCGAAATTACCCGAATATGCTGCCGATCCGGAATAAATTCTTATCGGATTTAACGTAATCAGATAGTAGAGCTTGAGCCGGATCGCATTCGTGATATATCCCGTTGCTGATAATCCCTACGGCCAACAAACTACCGGCCTTGAGAAATCCAAGTCGGATTAGCTTAATCCTTTCGTTAATCCTTCGTTAATCCTCACTTTAATATATTCATCGTTCGAGTAGAGATATCGATCGATCTCCGTTAATCCGTTATCCATGTCCCATCTGAAGATTAATCCTTGACTCGCCGCCGCCGTCATCATACCTGAAATTTGTTTGATTTCGTCAAGATCGGGTAAAAACCCGGATAATCCCTACCGTAATCCTTGTTTTTATAGAACCATTTGTTGGCGTCTTCCGTGATCAACTTATCCACGCAAAATCCCGCGTTGACAAATCCGTTGGTAAACGTCGACGCGAGATTTTGTCGAGCCGAGTCGGCGGGCGGCGCCGACGAAAACGGACCTGGAAAATGAGCGAAAACGAGCTAGAAACAAAAAATCGTCGTCGGCCAGTCGACTTTCGGGCAACTTACGCGACGGTTCCAGGTGACTTTTGTATATGTCCTCGGGCGTTTTGGGTTCCATGATATCCAATTCGCGCGCCAACGTAAGAAAATATTGGGATAAATTCGAATTGGACATGAGCTCTTTTAAATCTGACACGAAAGGCATATCGTCTTTTAAATCCAAGAAAATCTGATGCCGACCCAAGAGAAACGCCATTTGCTTTTGTAAAATCCTACAAAAAAATTGTACTATAGTTCAACCGAAAATATAGTTAAATTGCAACTATAGACCAATTGTAATTGCAGTAAATTGGGCAACTATAGTTGGCGGAGAAGTATAGCCATTCGGTAAACTGTAGCTGTTGAATAAACTATAGTTCTTTAGCGGCTATTGACTTTTTTACAACTATAGTCGTTTGACAACTATAGTCCTTTAGATCAGCGGTTCTCAACCTGTGGGTCGCGACCCCATTTGGGGTCGCGGAAACTTAAGTTCAATAATAAAAAAAATGAATTTTCTAAGCGATGAGACTCCACCAATTTGGTTTTTGTAGTCTTTTGTGTCTAAATGTTGGGGTCGTGAACTTTCTAATTAAAAATTTGTAGATTTATTGGGGTCGCAAACAAAAAAGGTTGGGAATCACTGTAATAGAACATTGTTATTAAAATTATGAAAATATGAAGTATTTGCATTATATATCTTAATTTTTCTTAATAGATGTAATTAAGATATATATTATAAAATGAAAATTTAAAAAATTGTCCATAAGAAAAATTAAGATTCTTAATTAAGAATCTTATTTAATCTTAATTTTAAATCAAGACAAATTTTTCTTAAGAATTTTTCTTAAATTTTGGATTAAATCATAATTTAGATTTTTTCTTAATTTTCAATAACTTTTAAGACTAAGCCTAAGACAAATTAGCCAAAAAGTCGTAGAAAAAACAACGCAGATAAAGCGACCGCCCTCAAATAAGAATACTAAATTTTGTTTGTTTAAAATGATTGAAAAATTGATAAAAATAAATGACATTTGAAACGCTGGTGGGAAGATAATTCCAATAACAGACTGATCTTCCAAAGAAAGAATACAAAACGAGGTTATTTTTTTACTTATTATAATACAATTTGTCATTTTTACGACTGCATTGAGCAAAAATTTCGTTGATTGAGAAATCAACTAAATTTTGAAAAGTGCGATTGAAATACAGTGAAGCATTGGATTAGATAAGAACAACCTCATTTTTGTGCATTGATGCAACTTCATGATGAAATAGTGGAGTCACCTGGACTATTGCAACACCACATAATGCAGGTTTACCATATTTTCTCATTACCAGCCCCCCCCCCCAGAAATAGCCTCTTAAAAATACTGCCCTCCTTTATTTGATTTTACCGTTATACAGTCTGAAAAAATGCCTTACTTTTCGGAAGTTTTAAGTTTTAATGTTTGAAAAAAATAGTCCTCTCGTGAATAACCCCCGGTTCAGACCCATTCGAAATAAAATAACCAAGGGGGTTTTTTTTAACACTTACGATAGTACAAATTCGAATGGTTTGCCTTTATAGCGAATGACCAATTCAGGAGCGCTTACGATATAAATTTATCTCTCGTTAATTGTTTATGACAACTTTCGCAAATGTCATGTGAAGTATTTGCTTACTTATCCAACAGGCTAAGAGTCGCAGACGATCAAGATTACCTGATTAAATTGCATTAGTAAAGATTTCGACAAAAATATTAATCCAAAAGGTTTACCCTTTGGTGAGTAGATTAAATGTTCAAAAAAATATCTTTCGAATGGGTCTTACAGCAATTTTTTTCAGTTCGCATTAGTGAAGGAACTGTATGTTACTTTTTTAAATTCTGTCATCGCTGTTATTTCGCTGCGACTGCAAGTCAGCACATGTTCGCTGTTGAATCTTTGCTGGGATAAAACTGTAAGTCAAATTGAATTTAGTTCGATGAAGAAAACATTCTTGGCCGACGTGCTTCTGCCGAAAAAATTACTCAATGCTTTGTGAAATTCGTTTGAAAATTAAAATAAATTTTGTTTTATTGATGCATTGTAAATTTAGAAAAGAGTTACTTTTCTGTTTTAAGTTTTTGAAAATAAACACTTCTTTTTTGTTCTCGTTTGAAACAGTCTTGCAAAAATAAAATACTAAAAAAATGAAATGCTTTAGCACTAAAAAAATTACAATGAAATTTAGGTTACTAACGATAAGTACTACTGTGTAAGACAAATGTCTTAGCAAACGCAATAAATCTGTTTTTCGAAGTCACTTGCAACTATTGCAAACCGCTTTTTTAATGCACAATGCCATTCATAATTTGCTCGTTGCTTCGACATTACTGTTCTTGATGTTTCCTTTTTTTGTTTCAATGAGTTTCGTTTTATTTTCAATTAAAGAACAAAAAACAAACAACAATTTTCGAACCATTTTTTTTAAAGAAAATAACGCAAATTCACGTCAAAAATGTAATTCACCGCTATCTCTCTTTCTTTCATGCCAATTATTATATTTATCGTTGGTTCGGATAATATTTCTCGTCTTCGAACGGCGTTCGAACGTCGTCGATTTTCAAAATCATTCTAACAACTTGAGTAGCCAACGATATTTGTTGTTTTTTACCGAGCAAAGTTTCGAAAACGTGCTGAACTTTCATATCTAAAAAACAAATAAAAGAGTACAGTTGTTAAGTGACTATAGTTGATCATGGGCCATATATGTTCACCGGATATAGGATAACCAAAGGTACTACAAAAATAAAATACCGTTAGTTCCTTTGCAAGCGCAATCGACGCCCAACCGACTGTTCTTGTCTTGAACATGTTGCGCTTTCAATTCGGTCAACGTTTGTATGGGCGCCAAACCCGAATTCTCGGCCAACGCCAACGGTATGGTGTCTAAAGCGTCGGCGAACGCGCGAAACGAGTACTGCTCCAAACCGGTAATCTGCAAAAAAAAAAACATCCGTTCAATCTATCCGGTGACGTCATCAGCTACGCTTCTTACTTTATTAGCTTCGTGTTCGATGGCCAACGAGCAAGATATCTCGGCAGCTCCGCCGCCGTACACTACTCGATTGTCTTTGACCAGATTGCGTATAACGCACAGAGCGTCGTGCAAGCTGCGTTTAGCTTCGTCGACTATCTGAAACGATCAACGGACGAACTATAGTCGTTGTTCAACTATAGTTGCTTGAAAACTATGGTCGCAACAGAACTACAGCTGCTGGACAACTATAGACCACTAATCGTACCATTTTATTGCCGCCTCGAATGAAGATCGTAACGGCTCGATTGTTCGGACACTGTTCGATGCACAACATTTTATCCTTGGTAGTGCCGAACGAAATCTCTTTAACGATACCGGCCTTGCCCAATTTTTCGGCGGTCAGCTCGGCAAAACGCGGCACGATTCGACCGTTGGTCGCGATGGCGATCAACTCCATTTCCGGTCCGCCCACCCAACGAACGGCGGGCAGCTTATGGTGAAGCAGTAGATGATTGGCCTCGTCGTCGAAACCCCATTGACATATGACTAAGTTTGCGCCGGTTGCTTTAACCTGAAAAACAAATTCCGTGACTGGCCGACGGAAGTTAACAAGCAAAAAAAATTCCTAAAATGAAAAACCACGTACTTGTTGGATCATTGTTTCGAAAGTTTTCTTTTCGTATTCGCGCAATTCGTGGAACTGTTCGACCGACTTGACGTCCAACTTATGTTTAGTTTTCGGCTTCGGCGGTTCGAACGGGCAAGTCAAAATGGCCATTTTTGCGTCTTTAACTTCCTGTAAAAAATAAAAACGTGTCCTGGCCAGAGGCTTAGCCAGCAATAAACGGAAACTGACCGACGGCATTTGCGGATGGCTGAACGTTTTATCGATTATGACGCCTTTCACTAAAATTGTATCTTCCAATTTGCCGCCGACTTTACCGTCGACCTTTATCAATTCGAAATTGACATCTTTTTGACCCATGTCGGCCACGGAAAGTACAGCGTCCACCGCGATTTCGGCCAACTGTCGCAAGCATCTATTGACTCTAAAACCAGTAAAAACCGCATTGAAATCAAAAGGCGACGCTAAAATTGACTACAGACGACGCAAAGTTTGTTTTTCACGCACACTTTCGAGCCCAGAGTCGTCATTGCCGTTTGAACTAACGGTTCGGTGTCTTTCACGTCGACTTTGAACGTTTCGGCGATTTCGTCCAATCGTTTCAAAGCTAATTTGCATGCCAGATCGTATCCGTCGGCTATGCGAATTGGATGTATGCCTTTATCCAAAAGCGTTTCGGCTTGCTCCAAAAGGGCCCCGGCCATCACTAACGAGAAAAAACAAATTTTAGCTAACAGCCAGTGATTTTCGAGGCATTTTTCTCAGAAAAACAAATTTCAGACGATTTTAGCTTGCTTTATGCTTTTAAGAAAAACAAATTTTTGATATAGCAAGTGATTTTCGAGACATTTTTACGTACCAACGACGCCCGTAGTTCCGTCGCCGATTTCGTCGTCTTGCGACTTCGATAATTCGACCATGAGTTTGGCGATTTGATGTTGAACGTCCATTTTTTCCAAAATCGTCGCGCCATCGTTCGTGACCGTGACGTCCCCGTCGCCGCTGACCAACATTTTGTCCAGCCCCTTCGGACCAAGCGACGATTTCAAAGTCGAGGCTATCGTTCGAGCGGCCAATATATGAGACTAAAAATGGTCGTGCCATTCGATAAATCGGGCATTTTACGAAACTAACAAAAACATTTCAAAATTCTTACTTTTAACGCGTCGATTCCCGTCAAACGTTTTTTCCGTTCTTGATCCCTGATTATGATGAACGGTTGGCCAAATTCGTCGAACATTAAAGCTCCCGCCGACGGTTTCTGCATGCCGGACATTTTTTATTCGGCGCGCCAGAAAAAGTTCAATTTTCAAATAAAACAAAAAATCTGCTCGCTAAATTTGCCAATTGAGCGATTCATTGTCGTTAACCATTTTGTTTTGCTGTCTAAACGTGCTAACTTGCTTTTCTTTTCACATAGGCGTAAGTTAAGGCAAATGGCGCGTTTTCGCAGCGCTAAAACTAATTTTTGGTCCTCAACAGGTGTTTACAAGCAAAATGAGAGTAATTAGCTTTCTAGACGTGTTGAGTTCTAAAAGGCGTTTATCGGGTTAAATAAGTAAATTTTACTCACTAGACATATTTCAATAGTTTTTCCTCAAAAACCATAATTTTGTTTTAAGATATTTATCAAATAGTTTATTTATATTTTCACAATTTATTCTAATGTCATAATGTACAAAAAACGACTCTAATTTTGTTTTTTAAGTCTATTAAAGTCCAACTTGAGATTTTCGCAATAATTTTTCTATTTTTACAATCAATTTTTCTAATCTGTGTATTTGAAATAATAAGTTTTCTTATTTTCATTTTTTCTCTGCGGAGGCTTGAGGAGCGGCGGCGGCGGCGGAGAATAAAATTCCTGATGACTATCTTGTTTCACATCCACACTTTTATAAATAATTATTTCCGGAACGATTATATTTTGATTATTACTATGCTAAAAACGTTGGAAAGCAAATAAATCAAGATTTTTCACTGCTTTCGAGTTAATTTTTAATTTTTACCACTGGTTCTTTATCTTTTACGTTTGATTTCGTTGGCCCGCAACCCATAAGCTTATGAAAAAATACACCAAAAATTCATCGGAGACCAGAACAACTTTAGCAGGACCTATTTTCATTTGCTTAGCAACTGCAGTCCGATTATCATTGTTGTCATGTTAAAAAATTGCTTTCATTATTCATGAGACCATTGGCGAAAGAGTAAGTTCAAATTTTCCACTGTCTTTCTCACAAAATATTTATGCAGTTTGTTTTCATGCAGAAGATTCTTACCGCAATTTGACACGAATCATTTTTCATTTTTTTACCTTTAGCTGAAACACGTCATATTAAAATAGAATTTTACTGAATAAATACAAAAAATTAACATATTTTTGTTCTTATCATAATTATCATAATTCTTATTAAAAAAAATGCTAAATTCCTTTCCGCGGCTATAAAAACATTAAAAAAACAACATTTCTCTCCAAATATGCAACTGTACAAGCAAAAATGCATTCCGAAAGTGAATAATTATAAAAAAAGATAAATGAATATTAAAAAAGTACTATAACGACGAATTTCGATTCGTTCCATAAAACAAAAACGAACCAAATCACATGCCGTAATCGATAAAAACACTGAATTACCATCCAAATATTTTACAATGAAACTAAGTGAACAACAATTTGTTTTCGCAGTGGTCGACTAGACTGGTGCGTGGGTTAATGCCCGAACGATCGACGAGACCGACGGGGTTCATACCCATACGGCTTTCGTAAAATAATGGTCCACGTGACGAGGGCGGAATCCGCCGAAGTGCCTCAGGGAGCTATCGCCGTAGAGATAGTAGTTGGATGTAGTGCTCGGGGTGGTCCATCGTCTGTAATTGTGGAGGGCTCTGTTTATGTCGGCGTGGTAATACGTCATCTCGCCGGCCATATACGACGGTCGATAAATATTATGACCGTAGTCCCTCCTCGGATGGTAACATCCGCCGGGCTGGTAACTCAAGTCCGGCCTGTGAGACTTATGCAAATATCTGTAGATCGGATACGACCAACCGCCCGGTATGTGTACGTCGTACTTGCCGGTGCTCATCGGCATATCTTCGATGGCGTGCGTGGTTATCACGAATGGATTCGTATTACTTCGCCAACTCGACGTCTTCGATATCGGCACCGGCTTACTGTAACCGTACGTCGAACTGTATTCGTAGGTGGGCAGATACCTGGCGCTGGCGCTGTTGACCATTTCCCTTAGCGGAGTGAACGAACGTCTCACTCTGGTGTCGTAATCCCTGGATGTCTCGCTGGGTGCCGATAGGTAGCGACCCTCGGCGGATGCGCTTCGTCGTGGAGTGTTACTTCGACAGCGGCTGCGCTCCCTGACATCCCTTCGTTCGATAGACGACATTTTACTACTTCAATCTGAAGTGGAAAGTTGTTGACTTAATCAGACATTTTGAGTATTTATTTCGACTGGGTCAACCTCAACTAAGTTAGTCAACAGTTGCGACTGTCGGTAATGATGTGACTGCTGATTATTGTGATCTAGCATGTTCGGGGATCAAGGGAGCAAGCTATACAACTAGTTAACGCAATTTAGCCAATGATCGCAATGCTGTAACCCCTGAATACCATCAGATTATTACGGGCCACCTTTAGCGGAACCACTGGCAGCAGTGGTTGCTGTGCTGTCACGGCAGGCATGCTTTCTGTAACCACTGGCCACTGGCCAACAATCTGCGACCACTGGCTACCATGATTTCCCAGAATATTCTTACCTTTGTCTAGCCGACAATAAGAATTCAAATGTGCAAACTACAAAACACACTGCACAATCGCAAAACTCTGACTAACTGTGAAATGTTCTTAACCGAGGTAAATTTTTACTCGTTTCTTCCCTTGAAATACAAGCCGAACGTAGAAAATTGAAACATGTACGTCACTTTGTCATTTCGAAAAAGCAAACGGCGACGATCGGTTTTATTTTGCTGCTCGGCAGGAACAAAATAATTGACGAACATAAAAAGTTTTTAAAAACTTTTAAACGACCGAGCAAGCAAAAATTTTTCGATGCAAGCGAAAACGATCCGAGGGCGGTTTTGGCGTAGTTTTAGAAATTTTACGTAGATTTTACCTCTGGAAAACTTTTGCTAGAAGGCGAATTTCAGTTGGAAATTTATAAACTACTAACAATACATCTGCCGAACTATAGTTTTAAGCGAGAACCAAGTTTTTGTCTGGCATGTTTGCAAAAGGTATTTAAAACTTGTAATATAAGAAAAATGAGATTTTTAAGCCGACGAAAAATGTTGTATTGCTTTTTCACAAATTTCAGTAAATTCAAATTTCGCGCGAATCAGGTACAAAATTCTGACATCACAAGCAAAAGTTATGTTCGCTGTTTGACCATTTTCGAAGATCGGTTGATTTGAAGCACTCTCGAGTGGGAAATTATCGTAAAACTTGTTTTTTAACACACTTTCGAGCATATTCATAAACTGAAAACAAATTCGAAACTTGTTACAATTTCTAACCCCGTTTTCAAAACAAAGTAACGTAATGATTTTACAAAACGCATGATGACACCACGCATGATTTGCTTCGCCTTAGATACAAAAGAGAAAACCGGCTGTTCCATGAACGCCCATACAGTTACGCCCACTGTTCTAAGTTGACTATTTTGGTCGGTGTCCTGTTGAAACCGACTTATTTTTCTGTTAGTGCGATGTGACAATGTCGATAGTTAGTAATGAAGACGAGAAATTTGTTTTTAATTTCACTATGTATGTCGTTTATCAGCGTTAGCCAGTCGTTCAAATGCCAGTCGTGCTATTACGGATGTCCCGATATGATGAGCTGTGAATGTGTGAACGCGACGAGCAGCACTTGCGAAGGCGATTACTGTTTCGTGAACATCAAGCAAGTCGAGTCCGACGCTGACGTCAGCGTTATATTCAAAGGATGCGCCAACGAAGTGCCCGACGATTTGCTCGGATGTCAGTACGCCGGGGATGCAATGTCGATCGAATGTTACTGTAAGGGTGATAATTGCAATAACGCCAAATCGTTGGAATCCTATCAGCCGAAGGCTCAGCCCACTGTCCAGTGTTGCGCTTGCGATCCGTTGAACGAGGAGGAGGACATCGGCTGTAGTCCCAACGATTGCTACAGAAGTTGCACCGGCCATTTCTGCTACGTCAACATGGCCAAACAGACTCAAGGATGCGGATTGGGATATCCGAAGGATTTCACTCTTTATAGAACTAAATCGCTGAAAGTTTGGAATAATTCGTCGTTTTCGTGCGGACTATCGGTGGCTGGCCCGCCCGATTTATCGTCCTGGCATAGAGAGTGCAGTTGCAGAGAAGGTCAGTGCAACATGATACAGCCGGCCTACGAACACGACGTGAACTACACGCAAAGAGAGAACGCCAAACAAATGTATTGCTACAGTTTCACCGATTCCAGCACGAAACCGATTACAATCGATTCTTACAAAGAATCGGGCTATTGCGAGGGACATTATTGTTACGTCACCGTCCAAACTGGCGCCATGTTAGCTACAGTTAAAAATGTGCCGTCTATCCAGCTAAAATACGATATAACCGCCGGCTGTCTATTAGTTGACAATGAAACGAAAGTGACGCTCGGATGTAGCACGGAATTCACAGCCGATAAATCGACGCCGTACAAAAAACATTGCGTTTGCGACAGCGACTATTGCAATTTATTTACGATGATCAACGGCGAATCGAAATCGAAATATCGCGTTTTCGTTCCGCCCGGAAGCGGCGGCGGCGGTGGCGGCAGGGTTTCGAAATTGTGGTCGATTTTACTGTTTTGTTGTATTGTACTTTGTCTTTTCAAAAATTAAATTTACTTAGAGCAATCGATCGTCTGAATCGATTTTTTTATTTGGTTGATTTTTTAAAAATTTAAAACAGTTGCACTCAAATCATTCTTGCCATTTTCATTCGTTCTGGTCGGTTGATCATATTACTCAAATTCGTCATATTTGAGTTTAACATATTTAACATATAATATAAGAGTTTAACAAAAAATATCCCGTTTATTTGTTTTCAGACGTTGGTTCAGGTTATCACTACAGTCTGACGCCATATTACGCAAAGGTAAATGCCATAAAAAATTTCAATGGTACATTCGTCTATACTCTTCATCCGAGATACTACAAAAATAAGCTGCACCTATTACAACCGGATCTCATCAATCATGCAAAAGTTCTCGATAAAATAATGACCGGTGGCGAGCGATACTTGATTCCATTCGACAATTTGAAAACGGAGATGATTTGCCTGTTCACCAAGTGCACAACAAGGTAGGCTAATAAAATGACATATTTAAATTAGTGTCCAATTGTGGCTAGGGCGATTTGTGTGTTCATTCCTAGAGCTGCATTGAGTCATGGTGATCCAACGCTTTTACTGAACATTTTAGCATCATTTGCGATTTTATTTTATATTTTTAATTTACAAACGATCATTTGGATCAATTTTGAATTTTTCTGAGCAACCCTGTAGCATAGAATTGAATTTCATACTAGCATATCTTTCAGCACGAGTTCGAAGTCAACCAGCACGAGTTTGAAGTCGTCAAGCGCGAGTACAAAGCCACGCACACAGTTGATGCAACGGAAACGGAAGTACAAATTACAAATGCGAATACAGCCACCAGTGCACACCAACCTACAACTCAACTGCAAACAAGCGTCGAATCTACAGATGGCAAACCGAAGCAACGACGAAAGGATACAATTGATGATTCCCGATGTGGCAAGCTTTGATTGAATGTACCATTTGTTTGCTTATCGTTGAGGCAGTGGTTGTAATCGGTGTTTCGTGTCACCGGCGTAAGAGCAAATCGCGAACTATTGTTAGAAAAATTGCAAATTTTCGTGCATTATCGGCAGCCGAATGTCGAACAATCAAGTCCTTAACATTAGCAACTGGCGAGTCACATTCCAAAGACAAAGCTTCATATTTGACTGCTCCGTCAAGAACTGTAAACAATAAAGCGCATACCCTACAAAGCCTGCAACAGGCTTGGGAAATCAACAATAAAAAAGACAACACGAAAGTCGCAAAAGCGAACATCAGAATCAATAAAACAAACAGGATAGTCGAAAAATCGAATATCCAAATCAAAAAAGCCAACTGGAAAGTCGGAAACTCGAACATCGAAGTCAAAACAGCGAAGGGAAAGTCGAAATATCGTAAAAATGTGAAATAACAATTATTGTTTGTTTTATTTTTCTAAATTTTGCTTGCTAACTTGATTAATATATCTTAAAAATGTAACGGCATTGATTGTTACGTGCTCAAAATTCAAAACAAAAAAAAATCAGCAACAATTTCCTTGCAAAATTTTGTTCGGATAAAAATCATTTTTCCTTTCCATACTGTAAATAAAAACTTGTCAAATGAGATTCTGTTTTTACTCCGGTGGATAAAAGGCCAGTCCAAAAATTTCGGAAAAAATTTCGTTGACTGGCCTTTATCCGGACTTCACCAATATGCAGTTAGAATCATTTAGCATACGCGGAAACTTTACATTGAATTGTTATTGCAAATTTCTCGATGAAGATAGGCTGCGTTTTGTTTCGATGTCAAACACTTAACACGCACACACACACACACACACTTAAATCATTCTCGATATTTTCATTCGTCCTGGTCGGTTCATTCGCTAAAATTCACTGTCGCTGCTGCTGCTCAATAAAATGTTAGTCGCTGTATTGAAAGTAAATTTAGTCGCTATTTTGTTTTTCTCGCACGTTTCTCAACTTGTCGTGGATGGCAAGCTGTACGGACCGTACACGGTCGTTTTCATTTGCGAAGAGTCGTATTATTTTGCACGATTTGAAGAAAACAGAAACATTGTGTGCGGCGAACAATTGTTGGACAAAATTACGCCTTTTTTAAATTTCGACGAAAGCAAAGATCCGTTAAATCAGTACTTCGTTTTCGGATGCGGCGACAATAGCCCGGAAACTCCGGAGGTTGCTTATCGAATATATTACAACAAACGAGGAGTTCAAAATCTGGCAGACTTGAAACTACAGCTGCAAAGAATCGCGCCAAATTCATCATATTACGATACATTTGCAAGTTGCATGAAGGGGATAATCGACCTGTATCTCAGTGATGACAGTGTACCCGAATTGTTCCTCTGGCGCGTGATCATATGCAAGTTGAAATTCGAAAAAATTGTACAAGATTTTAACAAACATATTTCCTTTTTATTATGTTTTCAGACGTTGGTTCAGGTTACCACTACGATTCAGCACCGTATTACGCAAAGGAAGAAACGCAGGAAAAACGAGAAAACGTTCTCAAAGATTTCAATGGTACATTCATCTATATTCTTCATCCGAGACACTACAAAAACGAGCTGCACCTATTACAATCGGAGCGCATCAATCATGAAAAAGTTCTCAATAAAATAATGACCGGTGGCGAGCGACACTTGATTCCGTTCGACAATTTGAAAACGGGGATGATTTGCGTGTTCACCAAGTGCGCAACAAGGTATGCTGATAAAATGACATATTTAGATAATTGTCCAGTAAGTTAGCTAGCAAAATGCAACGATTTGTTGCACCTCAATTTCACGATCTATTTCAGCACTCAACTCAACTCTCACTCAACTCACTCTCGTTCCGAGAACGTGACCACCACTGGGAAAAAGTACATCAAACGAGAACACTTACTTTTCTGCAGTACATTAATCATTCCTCTTTCAGAAACCGTCCAACAATCACAATCACTGATCGCGAAAAATACGGAAAGAAAGTCGGTTTTAGGTGGTGGCCGTACGCAGTTGGAACTTCATTCGTCGTTTTGCTGGTTGCATTCCTTATTGCGTTGTTGTTCATTCGAACAAAGAAAATATCAAATAAGAAGGAGAAGAAGGAAAAGAAGCAAGCGAGAGCTGGCGAAAGCATGAGCGAAGAAAAAGCTTCGATGTCTCATACTCAATCGAAAGCAGTGGTCAGTGTGAATCTGAATTCCGAAGTTCCGAGGAAGAAAGGAAAACGCGCGTCGAAAAGATGAAGAAAAAGCAACCGTCCGTGTTGAAGCAACAACAAAAACGTAAAAGAAATAAAAAGTGATCGAACAAGTAGTAAATCAAGACAACTTTTTTGAATTTTAACTGTTTTTAATTGTTTTTACTAATTTGCAGTTTTTTAAATATAAATAGCCATTAAAACAAATTCTGGGTTTTTTTTGAAAGCATTAACAGGAATCATATGATTTCATCAAATGCTGATTGTACTGTAGTTTCAAAGCTGGGTAAACTTTGCTTTTCGTCATCTTTTCCTTTAATAATAGTAATTCGAATAATAGTAATAGTTTTATTTCATTTAGCTCGCAAAGACAATGACAACACAATTAATATACACTTTAAGAGGTAAATAAATGGGAAACAGAGGACAATGATGTTACGATTAATATGGCGAGAAACTGGTAATGATTTTATCACAGTAAAATTCATAAACCGCATTCAGCCATTAATTATACAAAATGGCCAGTTCGACAGATTCCTTGCTTTCATATTCCAAAGGCAAAATATCACGGCTCCAAAGTGGTCCAACATACAGTCGCATTAAAGTTTGCGGAAATCGAAGTAAATCGATCAGAATGCTTTCTTTCAGCGAATGAAGCGTTTGTCGATTAACATTGTTGTACAAAGTCAAAAAACATAAATCTTTCAGCGACATAACGCCGTAACTTTTAAAAAATACATGTCTATTTGCATAGCTCTTTTTCCCCCGATATCGCACATCGGTGGCGCGAATCGGAATCGCAACGGCCTTGGATGCAGCAAACCCTGAAATCGGTGAAACGTAAATCGAATCGCATAATTTGTCCAGCGAAAAGCTATTCCATCGATTTGTCGCATAATCAAACAATAGCACGTTCAAGCCAAGTTTATCAACGACGAACAGTCGATCGAAGCTGTTCCCAGTTAAAAAAGGACATTTGAATGACGAGTGCCCGCAAAACGTTGTTATCGTTTGACATTGAGCACTTTCGAAGTCGTAAACGTGCAAAATTTTCATGTTTTCCAAAATTACAAGTTTCTTATCGAAGCAAACACAATTCACGATGGAATGTAGGCGTTCAGGATCTGTGACAGCGATTATCTCAAAACTAAACTGCGGCGAGTAATCATCGACGAGCAAGCGATAAAAACTCACTCGATTTCCGTCCGCTGAACTATAGCGATAAGTCACGTAAATTATCCAGCCGAAGAATTCCGAATTGATCAATTCGATATTCTTTATCTTGCAATCAGCTTCTATTCCATTCTCCGGATTTAGAAAATCGGGCAATCGATCTATCGAGTAAAATCGAAATTTGCCCGTTTCGACGGCCAGCGTGTAAAATTCAAAAGATTTTATTTTACGCGCTAAAGGCTGGTCGAAAATGACGACGGCCAT
This sequence comes from Prionchulus punctatus, assembly GCA_034698125.1. Lineage (NCBI taxonomy): Eukaryota > Metazoa > Nematoda > Enoplea > Mononchida > Mononchidae > Prionchulus > Prionchulus punctatus. The sequence goes on along the minus strand of JAQGBA010000435.1, from coordinate 15,761 downwards.
GCCGATTTGGTCGCCTTTTTCGTTTACAGTCTTTAAAAACTTGTAACTGGGCCGAAATTTGCTTTTTTCGTATTTTAACGAGTAAATTTTCACGATTTCCACGCGTTCGACGAATAAACATATTTTTTTCAAAATAACGGCGCTCTCCATCAACGTGTCCGTCTCGTCGTCGTCGATTTGAAGTTTTCGTTCTCGTTCGTTCGTTTCGATTTGAAATCCGAAAATAATTTTTCGATATTTGTCGAAACCGATCCATTCCGTCGGATTTTCTTTGTTAATTTTAACTAAATCTACATTTTTTAATGACTCAACTTGTTCTTCGTGAAAAAGCATTAAAAATCACTTCAGAAAAGCGCTAAAACGGAAAGTTAAAGAAAATTGCTCGTCTGCCGATCTCAAAAACTAAAATCGTGTCGTCTTGCGACGTTAAGAAAAGCGCGCGCGTTTTTTTTGCAATTAAATTCAGGTTTTTCAGCGAAAATATTTTCGGAAAACCTTTAGTTTTTGAATGTCCATAATTGAAGAATTTGATGACAGGCATTTCTCAAACGACTACAGTTGCACATTTTCACGTAAAAAGTGGCAAGAAATTAGTTTTAAACTTTTTTATTGAGTAAAACACAACACAGACTATTATTTTTCATCTTTTCGATCGTTTTTCTTCTTCTTCTCTTCGACTAGAACCGCTGGACATCGTTCGTTTGTCTTCGGTTCGATCTTCGCTCATTTCGTTTTCGTCTTCTTCCTCTATGCCCATCTCTTCGTCGTATTCAGATTCCTCTTCCGAAGATTCGTCTTTGACGAGGATACCAATTTTCTGTCCTAGCCAGCGAGTTTTCTGTACAACGTCGTCTTGCATCAATTTGAAGCACATGGCAATGAGGGCCATTCCGAACAGAAGGTACAACGAGCATATGATAAGTTTATGTTCGGCTCCGCTATCCAACGACTTACCGGGTACCATATCTCCGAAGCCTGCAAAATAAATCATAGGCCAGCGACGATTATTTGTTTTCAAATCGCACAATCGTACCGATTGTGGTCAGAGTTATAAAAGAAAAGTAGGCGCCGTCGAAAATGTTCCAATTTTCCCAAACTGCGAACAAAACAGCTCCACCCAAAATGAACACGATTACGGTAAGAATTCCGACGATGACTGGCATTTTTTCTTGTTTCTGATTTTGGCCCACTCGACGACTCGCCGAACGAATGCTAAGCTCGTCCGATCGCTTGGACATGACGCTTCGTTCCTCGGATTGGGATACTACCGGATCTCGTACGGGAGCGATTTTGCTAATCTCCTCTTCCGGATAAGTAAAATCCTCCTCTTCGGAAACGGTCATATGAGCGCTGGTTTCTTCTCGGTCATTTTCATTGACGACAATATGTGGGATCTGCAATATCCAACGTGTTTCTAGTTATGAACTCGAAAGCCTCGGCTAGCGCACAATTTTGCCCTGGCCAATAAACTTTGCATCTATTTCGGAGCGACTTACCCTCGGCTCATCGGTCTTGATCCTTTCGATTTCCTCTTTGATTCCGTTACTTCCAGAGCTGCTACTTTGCTAAAAAAAACAATATCTTAGTCGGCCTTCGATGCTTAGCCAGCAAAAAGATGTTACTTTTATTGCAAAAAGTCCACCGGTTCCGCTTTCTGCGATTTTCAGCTGTTTTTGATTTCGCACCGGGAAAGTTCGCATTTCAATGGCCACAGCGCGATTGGCGTTCACCGAATTCGTATAGACGGACGATTTACTCAGCACTTGATCGTCGGACGCTTTCCTGTCGGCGCTCGGACTCTCGTCCTCCGAGTGGCCCATGCACGGCGAACAGCGTTTGAAGAACTTCCTCCTTCGTTTGTTTTGATTTACATCGCCGGAATCGACGTTTTCTTGTTGTTTTCTAGTTCGGAAAACGTCCACGGCCGAGCGCGATCGACGAGCGAGCGCCGTGAATTTGTTGACTTTCGGCTCTTCGGTTTCTTCCTGGACTTGGATGATGGGCGCCGGCGGCGGCGGATATCTCATGCTATGGCCTCGCCTCACGAACTGAGCCGACCTCTGGTCCCAATCTTTAGTTCTCGGCGGGACGCCGCCTCCTCGACCACCCGGCAACGAGCTACAACAATGAATGCACTGTCCAGTGAATTTATTTTGTTTTCGCAGCTAGCTAACGGGCAAATCTTACTAAGTATCCCATCTGGGGTCCAGCCGACCACCCGTTTGGCCCGGCTCTCTCGTTCGCAGACTTTTCACGCTTCTCGTGTCGCTGAACGTTTTTCGCGTCGGCGCCGAGCTGTAACTTCGCAAACTTGCGTTTCGTCGCAAACCGCTAGGCTGTGCCCTCGGCTGTCTCATGCTTTGTCCTGTGCGAAAATTAGTTTCTTTTACCAACTATAGTTCACCTTCTCTGTCTCGACTAACCTCTTCGAACTGGAGGATGATGTCGGAAGCTTAACGCGGCACGTTTGATCTTTCGTCGATTCTTCTTCCATCTACAGTAAGCGCAACATATTTTGAAATAGATGAACGTGAATATCTGCGCCAGCGTTTCGGCGATGTTGGCCAGACACAGCAACATCAACGGGATGCCGATCATGGCGTAGATAATCGTAATACCGCGGCCCAACTTAGTTTTCGGGCAAATGTGCCCGTAACCTAATGAAAACGGCACCGAAACAGTCGTCAGAAACAAAAAATATCACTGGCTAAGAGATTTAGGTATCATTTCGTACGTTTTGTTACCTATCGTCGTAAAGACCGTAATCGAATACAGTAAAGCGCCGAAGAACGTCCACTGATATTTGATGACGTCATCGTCTCCGTCGTAGCCCTCGAAGTTGACGGCGAATACCATTTTGGCTTCGTATTCCTTCAATAGAGCGTCGGCGTGCTCTTTCCATTTGTGCTTTTTCAGCACCGGCACTTCTCTCGTGTATTTCAATAGTTCTTCCACAATCTGCATAAATAATCGCGAGTCGAGACCTTTAATTTAGATGTACGCCTAAATTGGTAACATCTTATAAAGCCCCCTCTACCCGTTTCTGGGCTTACATGGAGCGTGTCGTTTCTTATATGACCCTGGCTTTTTTTCTCGTTTGGAAATTCGATAGCTTGAAATACGAATGCACCCATAATGGCGTATCCGACGACCAAGGCGCATAAGCCGACGTGAGAGAATAAAAACGCCAGAAACTAGAAAGGAAAAACAAAAAAACGGTCAAGAAATGAAACTCTTCTCGACAGATATCGAAGCTAGCATTTTTCATCGCTGAAAATGGATCGTAATCTCGCTGGACATCATTGCTATGACTTACTTTTTTCAAAATAATTTGCACTTGGAACAAACATGAACGACACTTGTCACTCATCGCTGTTGCACCGTCCACTGAATTTTGTTTTATAAAAATGGATTGTTCACTTATTTATCGAGCAAATATTTGAAACAGAAACACGTTGGATAAATATGAAAATGTATCTCTCATCGGAATCGATCCGCGGAAAGTTGACTCGTTTTTGCGCGTGTCAACTTGTCGACGAGGAAAAAATCTCGTCTAGCCCTCAAATTAGGCGATCAAATAACACAAACGGTGCAAATTTAGATTTTTTGATCGTTTCTATAGGAAAATTGAATAAAAATCCTCGTGAATGAGAGTGGAAAGAGTCGAAAATGAAATTGGACGGATTTCTAGCCGAAAAACGCTCGAAACGGGTCTCAGTCGATGCTGATCAGTGAGTAAATGAGATTTTTTTCCTTCGAAACTACACTTTACCCCTTTACTCGACTCTTACGAACGAAAAACTTTGCCTTACTCTCCATTTGCTCGGCTCGGTCTCCGTTTCACTTTCGTCTTCTTCGGTTTCAATCTCGCAGGAATTGAACGTTGGTTCTTGGGCGAGATTGATGATCTTATCAAATCTGCTACTGTTCAATGAAGATGACTCTTTGGCTACGGCCATTGTTTTTCGACGACGACGACTCTTTCTCTATATATAGTTTGAATTACATTTTCCGAAAAAGCTCCGGCTACTAGACGAAATTTGCCCGAAAAAGAGAAAAATCGCTATTTATTCGGCTAAAATTTGCCTCAACTCGTGAGACATCGCCTTCAATCGACACAGCCCAAAAGCCAAACAGCTCCACTTTGGTCGAAGAATGTCTTCGACATTATTAAGAAGGCCATTGTATTGAGTGTCGAACTATAGGAACGTCTAATACTTAGTTAGGAAGCGCACAAATTGAACAAAATGCTATGTTCGACCGAAAGATCTTCGGAGTTGCATTTCGTTAATCTCGCGTGCTGTCGTTAAGAGATCGGCTCGTCTTACATTGTCATGAAGCTCGTTTATTGCGTTTTTATTGAACTTCTTTCGATTTGTTTGCTAATGTCGAGCACCAGCTTCTTTTTAGCCCTTTCGCTGTTTTCTATCTTATTAAACATATTTCTGCCGACTGAGTTTAGTAAACCAAATTTGTTTAATAGAGGTTGATTGCCAAACAGTCTGGTCTTTCTCTAGTTGTTTTTTGTTTGTTTGTGCGTACTGTAATTGGCTTTGTTTCATTCCAACAAGAAAAAAATGAAGTGTTTATTCGACGCAATGCAAGTAACCTTGGATTTCAAATCTCGTAATGTTTGTTTTGAATCACCTTTTAACGTTGTTTCTAAGATTTTATAAATATGCCACTTTAAAACCAAACTAAACCGTTGATTGAGATTAAAAACAAAATAGCTGATGTAAAAAAGTATAATCTCGATACAAAACAGTTAATGAGTCAAATTAATCGATTAATAATCGATGACGATGACACCACCAACTGAATATACGGTATCAAAACAGCAACGGATAATAACTTTGATTGAGTCAAATTATTTATTGTGCATTTGGAAACAAATGTGAAAGCGATTTACAAAATTGCGTGCAACAAGTTCGAAAAACAAATTTCTTTCGCTTGCTTATCAAAATCTAGAAATCATAATATTGAAAGCTGTCAAGTAAGTTCATTTTTTGAAAGTTTTAGCAATTTGATAACTTCACACTCTCACATGGAACTGTACATTCAACACAATGTGCACATGTGACAGTACATTCTACACATGTGTTCACAGACGATGCAACCATCAACACATGTGATGACACACATCAACACATTCAACACATGTGACTGCACAAATCGACACATTCAGCACATTCGGCAAATGTGAGAGTATCAAACTACTAAAACTCTGAAAGACGAATGAACTCAACTGGTTTCAATACGGTTCCTTGAATTTGACAGTTTGGCCCATTCACATTCTCACATGTGAGGCACATTGAGCACATGTGATCACGCACATCTCACACGTAAGAGTGTGAAGTTGGCAAACTGCTAAAACAGGCGAATGAAACCAACACTAATCAGATTTCTCGAATTGACGAGTTCATATCTGTACATGTGACACACTTGAGGAATGCAACTTCGCACATGTACCGAGTGTGAATGTGTGAATGAGTGAAATCCTTTTGTGTCGTTTTCATTTTCACTTTTCATCTTTTTCTGTGTGCGTCAGATAAAAAAACAAGCTTTTTTGTCGTCGTGTAAAAAAGCATGCTGAAAGCATGCATAAAATTGTATGTTCCTCGTCTATCTTTCGTCGTCGTCGTCGCCATCGTCGTCTACTTCGGACGCGGCGGCGCCTTTCATTAACGAAAAAATGAAACTATTTTTTGAATTTTAAAAAAAATTCATACTGTAGATTTACGTGTATGTATGTATTAGCTCGAAAGGGAACAAATTTCGCAAGCTAATTTAGAACACTTGTCTAAGTAACACTAATTAACAACGCAATGACAGTCATATGCATCATCAGCGTGTCTCATTAACACTAATTACCAACTATCGACCGTCAAACACGTCAATAGTTCAACGTTAGCCAGTCAACTATAGTTTGACAAAACTATCGATCGCCCACAACCACCCATCGCTACATACTCGTATAACAACTTTTAATCCTCGCAGTTAACAACTTAAAATTATATTTGTTGATTTTTAAGTTTGGTTAGTAGTATAACAAGCAAAATTACATTTGCAACATGGATTGTGAGCGAATTGACGAAAATTTGCTCGGAAAATTGCTAAAACAAGAAAAATTGTAAAACGTAGCTTAAAAGGATGCCTAAACTATCGAAATTGAAGAATCGTAAAGGAAAAATTCGACGGGGCAATAAAACTACGTGGGAGAAAGGTCATAGCAGCGATTCTAACCCGACAACGAGGAAGTTTCGCGATTTAGCGACGAAAAGTCGATTCGCCAACCCGCAGCCGAATTCGAAAGAAAATCGCTCGCCTTATTGCAACAAAAAGATCGACGTGAGTTGATTTTCGTCTTTTGGCTTGTAAATTCAATTTCCAACCATTTTCCACGTTTTTTATTAGTTTCTTGAATAAGACAGAAAAGTGATTTTTAAAGGAAATTTCTCTTATTTTATTAGAAACAATTAAAACGAGATCAAAAATTATTTGAAAATCTTACGATAAACGACGAAAACGATGAAAATGAGTCAAACGCATCGTCGGCGGAAACGGCGGAAACGAAATTTTCTCATTTCACAAATTGCACGAATCCAACTTTCAATCGCGTCCATCGTTTGTGGAAGTACGTCGAAACCATCGTCTATAGTTAATCAGTGACTACAGTTGACCAGGACTATAGTTGCTAGTAACTCTAGTTGTCTTGTGACTATAGTTGCCCATCGAGTATAGTTGTCCAGTGTCTATACTTGTCCAGTGACTAGTTGTTTGGTGATTTTCCATAATTGCCCAAACATTATAGGTCTCAGCCTTAATTCCATGTTTGATTTCTTATCACTGTCCGCATAGAAAAACTGCATGAATTTTGTTTAGATCTGGTTCAAACCTGCAAAACGACGTTCTATCCGTTTTGGCCGCCGTTACCGACGTAATTAAAAAAGGCGGCGGTCGCGAAACGGAAGTGGAATATTTCGGGGCCTTGGTCACGTCGTTGGGCAACGACGATCAATCGACGAACACGTTGGCGGCGACGGCGTACTTGTTGAGTTTGGTCATCAAGAAAATATCGCAATCGATTTTGATCGCTCGTTTTTCGCAACTTTCGCAAATTTTCTACGTTCGATTCGCCCAGTGCAACGAAACGAGCGTCGGCGGCGCCGAACCAAGCGAATTCAACGCACTTTTACGTTATTTATTGGTGAATTTGGGCGTTTTATTGAAATCGCAACCTCGCCAAGCGTGGGAGTCGTCGTCGACGAAGGAAATTTTCTACGGCCTTCTCATTTACGTCGTCGACCAACGGCCGAGCCTGCGTAAAACCGCGCAGACGTACGTCGCCGACGTCGTCAACGTCGCGTTCGCCGACGGCGTCGTTCATCCGGCGGCGAAAATTTGCTCGGAATTTTGCAACGAGACGATCGCCAAGTGCGGCGGCGGCGTCGACGGCGGCGGCAAAAATGTCAATTCGACGTTTCACGTTTTGCAACTATTGCAAAAATGTTTGCATCGATTCGGCGCGTCGTCGTTGCAATCGACGGTGGAAACGTTGCTGCAATTGTTGACGCTGTCGTCGCCGCTCGTCCAATCGTCGACGTATCAAACTCTGTATTCGATGTTCTTGCGTCGACCCGGCGACGCGTCGATGAACGACGAGCTAACGGGCAAAATCATTATGCATTTGTATCATTTCGAACCGTCGAAAAACGATCTGAAGAATCGATTAGGTAAGCGATCGGCGACGATAGTTGATCGAATCAGTGAATATAGTTGTTTTATAATTATAGCTATAGGGAGTACAAAAAGTCTCTACATTTTTCAAGAAAGCAGGAGAAATCAAAAAAAGTTTTAAACAAATTTATTAGTATACTCTCCCAGATTATTGATCATATCATCACATTGGTCACAAAGCATATCGATGCCCCGATAATACCACTCAGCAGATTTTGAGTCAAAATATTCATCTACTGCACTTTCAATCTCATTATCGGATATAAATTGATGATGCAACAACTCAGTTTTCAGATTGCGAAATAGATAAAAGTCTGATGGGGCTAGATCAGGTGAATAAGGAGGGTGGTCAAGCAACTTCCAGCCGAGATCGCCGATTTTGCGCTTGGTGATCACTGCCTTGTGAGACGACACATTGAAAGTGCTGTAAATGAATATTTTGACTCAAAATCTGTTGAGTGGTATTATCGGGGCATCGATATGCTTTGTGACCAATGTGATGATATAATCAATAATCTGGGAGAGTATACTAAAAAATTTTTTTAAAACTTTTTTTGATTTCTCCTGCTTTCTTGAAAAATGTAGAGACTTTTTGTACTACCTATATTATAATTGTTCATTCACTATAATTCCCCCTTGACTGTAGTTGTCCATTGAGTAGGATTGTTCATTGGCTACAGTTGTCCATTGATTATTGTTGCCCGTTGACTATAGTTTCGTTTGACTACAGTTGTCCTTTGGCTATAGTTGTCCATGAACTATAGTTGAAGATAGACTACCGTTGGTTGTAGTTGCCCGTTGACGATACTTGTCCGATAACTTTAGTTGTACATTGATTATAGTTCACGTTAATTAGCGACTGTTTGTTGAGTTCTAAGACGTGAATTTTGTTTTCTTAGGTTGGTTGCGGTGCATCGTCGAAGCTCACGTTTGTTTAGTTGAAAAAAACGCGCGAATGTGCGCTACGTCTTTCTTCCCGAAAATACTGAAAAATTGCATCGATTCGCTTTCGTCGACGACGCAATCGGACGTCGTCGCGTTCACGATCGGCGCGTGTAAACGTCTGTTAACCGACGGCTTGAAAGAATTTTACGTCGCCGACTGCGTCGACGAAAAATTTACTGCGAAAATGACGTCGATCGTTCAAAATTTATTAACGTATCAATTTATGCCCGTTTGGCCGCGTTGCTTCGACATTTTATCGGTTTATTTCGAAGTTCTTCGTTCGTCGCCGACCCCGGTCGACTCTCGAAATTTACTGCGGTCGATGGCCGAATTGCGCGAAAGCGAGAATTTCGCATATACGTCGGCGTTGGACAAAAATTTCGGCTCGGCCATTCGACATTTGGGACCGGAATCGGTTTTATCCGCCGTACCGTTGATGATAAACGCCGACGCGCCGACGCTATCCGTCGATTTCCCGAATTCGTGGTTAATACCATTGTTACGTAAGAACGTTGTCGGATCGACGCTGGCTCATTTTTCGAAGATTTTTCTGCCGATGGCGGTGAAACTGAAAAAACGCGTGGATCAATTCGGTCAAGCGGGAAAATCTGTCGAAGCCAATGTATTCGACGTTGTCCAGCGACAGTTGTGGGAACTTTTGCCGTCGTATTGCAACGCGCCGACGGACGTCGTCGATTCGTTCAACTCAATCGCGAAAATCATGGGCAGCGTTTTGCTCGAGCGACCGTCGTTGCGGCTCGCAGTTTTAACGTCGCTGCGTACGTTGATTTTAAAAACGTCGTCGACGAGCGACGACGTGAAACATGAATTGGCCCGTTACGCGAAGAATTTCCTCCCGATATTGATCAATTTGTACGTCAGCGCGACGCCGACGACGTTCGATTCGGTCGGCTACGACGATCAAGGCGTACGTTTGGCGGCTTTGGAAACGATTCGCGTGTACCTGCGAATCACGCCCGTCGAATTGATCGAACAATATTTGAAAGTTGCGTTGGATAAATTGAACGACGACGGCGGCGACGACGCGACGACGACGAAATACGAACGTCGCGACGTCAAGCACAGAATTATGGACGTGCTAATTTCGTTGGTGAAATATTTGAACGCCGATCAAATTAAAACGTTGTTCAATCAAGTTTCGGCGTATTGCAATCAAGGTACAGTTGGAACAACTATAGTCAATGAATAACTGGTCGCTCGCCAGTTATAGTCGTCGATAAACTAACGCAGCTGAAGACAACGGATAACTGTAGACTTTGGACCACTATTTTCACCGGTAACGATTATAGTCACTGGACAACTACAGTCACTGCAATACTCTAGGCTCTGGACAACTATAGTTACTGGACTACGATAGTCACTGGATTACGATAGTACTGGACAACTTGTCACTGGACAACTATTGTCACTGAATAACTATGGTCTCTGTACACCGTAGTCGTTGGACAAATGTAATCACCTGACAATGTAATCACCTGACAACTATAGTTACTGGTCTACTGTAGTCACTGGACAACTATAGTCATCGGGCAACTATACCCACTGGACAACTATAGTCATCGGGCAACTATACCCACTGGACAAATGTAATTTGGACAATATTCTGCATTCATGTATAGTCTTTCAGCCACTATCGATAAGCAATAGGCACTCGATAAACAAGTGTAGTCGTTGGACAACTATGGTCATTGAACAACTACAGACACTGACCATAGGTCATTGAACAATAGGCTGACCCACTATAGTTGATGAACTAATAGACTCTGGACAACTGTAGTCACTAAACAAATAAACTCACTGAACAATTATTTTTAGGTCAAAAAGATCAATCGTTACAGAAGAAAGCTTATCGAGTATTCGAGGAAATCTCATCGGCCGATACGTCGGCGTCGAAACAATTCCTTCGAGTCGACGGCGCCCTGTTGACCGATTTACTCGCCAACGATTTTAAACTAGTGGCGTCGTCGACGAAAGCCTCGCGTCTTCGATGTTTTACGTCGCTGCTCGACTCTTTCCAGGAAAACGCGTCGCTCGTGAAAACCATGCTGCCCGACGCCGTCATGTGCCTTAAAGAGAACAACGTGAAAACGCGTCGATCGGCGGCGAAACTCTTGATCGCCGTCGCCAACGCGGCGTCGGCGCGCTACAAGAACGTCGACGAAGCGACGGCGTTCGTGTGGACGCCGTTGGATCGGTTTTTCGACGGCGACACGCAGGAAATTTGCTCGGTGCTCGTCGCCGCGCGTCTCTACACGTTCGAATTCAAGAACGACGTATCGTCGTCGATGATGTCGACGTTCCTGTCGCACGTATGCCGACTGATGTCCGACGATCGGCGACCGATCGTGCAAGCGTGTTTGGAATTTTTGAAGACGTTCGTTTCGTGCGCGTCGCCGATCACCGTCGGACAATATTTGGAGATTTTTCTTCCGTCTTTATTGTCGCAGACGGTCGGCAATCGGCGACATTTTCGTTTCTTAACGAGAAAAATTCTCGCTAAATTGGTGAAGAAATTCTCGTACGAAGTCGTCGATAAGTTCGCGCGCGACGCCGACACGAAAACTCAACTGGCGTACGTGCGAAAAATGTTGAATCGACAAGAGCGTCGGAAACGTGGCGAAATAAATAAGAAATCGTCGATGGCTGACGACGACGACGACGCTAGCGCTATTACGGGTTTGTCTAGACCGGAGACGATCGCCGATCTTCTGCGAGATTCGGACGACGACGACGACGACGAAATGAAAGGCGACGACGATGACGACGACGCTCGAAGTCGTAAATCTCGTAAATCGACGAAGAGCGGCGTGTTCATCGAAGAGAACGACGACGACGACGACGAAGGCGATATATTGGATTTGTTGGATCGTAAAATGGCATCGAAAATAGTCACCAAGGACGTTTTAAAGAAGAAAAATCGTTCGAAACGGCCCGAAATCGGTTTCAAAACGGATAAAGACGGAAAATTAATAATCGTTGACGACGACGACGACGAAAAAGTTGAAACGGCGACGCCGGCCGGAAAATCGAAAAAGAAAATCGGCGATAAACCGCAATCGGACGTCGATCGACTTTTGGAGCCGTTAGGCAAACGACAAAGACGCGATAGCGCTTCGGCGGCGACCAACGACGACGATAAAAAGAAACGTAGGAAGAGAAATTTCGACGACGACGACGACGACGACGTCGAAGCGGCGTTGAATTACAAGCCGGGCGGCTCGGGTATCCATCGGTCGACGACGGCGGCGGACGCCGCCGGCGTTAAATTCAAATCGGCTAAGGCCAAAGGCGACGTAAAAAAGAAAGGCCAAAAAGATCCGTACGCCTATATCCCGTTGGACTATCGAGCGTTGAATAAACGAAAACGAGCCAAGAGCACCGGCACGTATAAAAATTTGATCCACGGCGCGAGAAAAGGCGCCACGAAGGGCTCGAAAGGTCGTCGGAAAAACAAAAAATCGTGATGGACATGTTCTATTTGTCGTCGAAAAGAGAAGTTTAAAAATTTGTTTGAAATTTATTTGGATGAAAAATTAAAAAGCACTAACGTCAAACGAAAAACAAAATAATCAACGCGATAATGCACAAACAGTAACAAAACAACAAATAACGAAAAATCGACCGGTTGAGAAATAAATTCAACAGAAAAATTCAAAAATTCTGAATCGAATGAATCAATCAAATCGAATCGCCGAGCGTAATGACGACGTTTTCTTTGGGCAACAAATGGCCTCGCTTCACTGCTTGCTTCGGTTTTTTGCGATTGTAAACGTCGCAGTCGCTGTTCGGCGTCGGCGTCGGCGTCGCCGTTCGTTTCGTGGCTACCTTCGTCGACGTCGTTGCAGCGGCGCGTAAATTTTCGTTCGACGGCGAGTCGCAATTTTCGTTAATCAATCTACAACAATGTGGAACGACAGTTCTTGAACGACTATAGTTGAAAACGACTGCAGTTGATAGTCGACTATCGTTGACGAGCGTCTATAGTTGGTGGGCGTCTATAGTTGATGGACTTCTATTGTTGTTGGACGGCGAGAGTTGATGGGCAACTACAATTGGTGGACGTCTATAGTTGATGGGCTTCTATTGTTGTTGGACGGCGAGAGTTGATGGGCAACTACAATTGGTGGACGTCTATAGTTGATGGGCGTCTATAGTTGACGACCAGCTATATTTGATGGCCGACTGTGGTTGTATGGAAAACAATCATAAATTCGTACGATTCCAACAAAATCGAATTTAAATCGCGTCGCAATCGAGTCGGATTCGGTCGTTTATTCAAAGCTTGTTTCAAAAGGTTTATCTAGAAAAACAAAAATTTATTTAAAGTTTATTATGACGCTAAATTTGTTTTGCATTTTTACATTTTTCAACAAATTCTGATTTTTCGTTATTTCTTTCAATTCGTCTTCGGATTTGGCGAATTTATCGGATTCGCTTCGATAATGAGCGACGACGTAATTATAATCTCTTAAAAAAAACAAAAAATCGTTCGAATTACCAAAGTAGCAAACAAAAATTTTGTTTTTCAGTGTTACTTTCGGGCAGTGGCCAATTCTGTTTTCAGCTTTTCGTTCTCCTCTTTCAAAGATTCAAAGTCGCAATATGTTATCATGAATAATTTCGAAACCAAATCCGTCTCCCGCAAGTCCTTAAGCTAAAATAGAAATTTCTTGTCATTGAACAACAATAGACGGTGGTCAACTATAGTTGTGAACTAACTATAGTGAATAAACAAATGTAGAAATAGGAAACTAGTCATTGAAAACCATAGAAATTGAGCAACTACTGGCAACTATAGTCTGTCTGTAGACAAAAAACAAACATGACGATATAAGTGACATAAAAACAAACAAACTGTACCTCGACCAACAGATTTTGCCTGCGTCCCAATTGTCTGGCGATCTCTATATCTTTGACCCGGATATCTCTGAAGGATTTCTGAAGCTGGGATTCGAGAGATTCGCACTGAAAAATCGCATATTCAGAAAAAAGAATGTCTAAGCAGCGGTAAAAACAAAAAAACTGTCGTCTAAGATAGCTTTTAAAGCATTTTTTGCTTACTTTCTCCTGCAAACTTTTTTCCGATTTCAAAGCGCGCGCCAACTCAACTAGATTTTCTTGCAATTTGTTTTCAGCTTCGATCGAACGCGTTTCAAAGAAGTTGCACTGAAAAACAAAAAAGTCCGACTGAAATTTTGTTTTTTAAACGATTAAACGAGTTAATTTTCCATTTCACTTTTTCCTTCAAGCCTTTAACGAGTTTCGATTCGGCGCCGTCGTCGACGACGAAGTACAAATGCGGGAAAACGTCTTGCTCTTCGTTTTTGATCGAAAAGCGGCACGTCGGACAAGTTTTCGACCGGCGGCACCACTCGGTCAAGCAGTTGAAATGAAACGTGTGACCGCATTTTATCGCCGACAACGCGTCGTTCGCCAGCGGATCGTCGCAAATCGGGCACGTGAACGACATTCTTTCGGACGAAATTTTCGCTGCAAATTTTTCGCAACGGGCAAAAACGAGAAACGCGCGTCGATTCGTATTGGCGCGTTTTTTGTGTAAACTGCTTGTCGATGCGAATATTTAAATGAGATTGAAACCGAACAGAAAACATTTTCGTGAAAAATTATTCTAGTTCATAATTGCAAAACATTTTGAAGTCGTCAATGGCCATTTTTACGCAATGACGTCACTGTCTAGCTTGATACTTGTTGATGCCACTGTCTGCTGTTAATTGCAATGACGTCGTTGCCTTTTTAAGTCATACCCCAGTATTTGATGAGAAAATCTTCGACGTATACTTGATGACGTCACTGACTACTTTTTTACGAGATAACGTCACTGGCTACTTTTCATTTGATGACGTCATTGGCTACTTTTTCACCTGTTGTCATCACTGTCATCACTAATGTTAGGCGCCTGGCTTGATGATCGAGACGGCTGCTCCAACGAGCTACATTACGAGAACTACATGAGAATAACGAGATGGTGAGGCAAAATGGTTGAAAAGTGTTGAATCACCATGAATCATTGCCGAGCAAGATCGTTAAGCCGAGTCTGAAATTTCTCATGCTATTGCATAGTTATATGCTGTGAATCCTCGTACAATGTCATACTTGACTTTTATCGCGATTCATTGTTTTTGCCAATTATTAAATGTGTGTTTACTGGAGCAAATTCTGCTGAAAAAAATAGGTTGGAATAACATGGAAAACAAATTTAGAACCCAATTTATAAAAATTGAGACATTGTAGATTTTCATCGTCAATGCGAAGATGTCAACAACAAGTTTTGGACGTTAATCAGAGGGAACCGTCAGGCAACATTTCCGAATTAAAAAGTTTAGAGTAACGACTTCCAATTGAAGCCACTGCTACACTTAGCGATAAAAAATTAACATGTGATGTGTACAGGCCTACTTTATATGACGACCCTTTTTTTTCTATAAGTTTTCTGTTAGCAGCTTAAGCGACATGTTTTACTCAACTTTGCGCATCAATATTCAAAAACATCATTTGCATGAAATATGTTAATTGTTTTTTAGTTTGTTCCTATTCCGGTAATTGAAGCATCTTGATTAGTTTACCAGTTATAGTAGAAGTTGTAAAAAAATAAAAACCTCCCTCTGTGAGCATCTGTTTGTACAGCGTTACAAAATTTGAAAAGAACAGCCAGTGAAATATGTAACAGTGTATTACTTACTCCCTTAACCCGACATTACCTTATTTTATTATAAATGTACTTATTTTATATTTATTTTGTACTGTACATCAATAGTCACTGGTAGTCCAGTGGAATGATGTCAGACTGGGGACCCAAAGTTCTCAGGTTCAATTCCTACCAGAGGTCAAAAATAACTATCAGTAGGGGCCCTTGGCAAGTCTTCTTAGACTAACCTGCCACACACAGATCCTCAACTGTGACCCACTGCGTGGGTGTCGGAAAAGAGGAACCCATGAAATGGTGAAGCATAAGAATCCTATACCGGATCGGTCGCCGCCCGGGTCAACAAGGGCCATGCAGTCTGCTCGGGAACTGAGGCAGGCTGTGAATAGTGGGC
>JAQGBA010000434.1:0-35439 GCA_034698125.1 Prionchulus punctatus | reverse complement strand
TAATTTTCAAAATGTTTTCACGACAATGTTTGGTCCATATGGACTGAAGACATCGAACATCTCCAAAGCAATCTCGGCGGATGTGAGAACCAGGGAAAAGTCATTAATCACGCTATTTCCTAGAAATATGTACTCTATTGCAGCACGTTTCTAAAAGTTGAAAGAGTCTGCCTGTCAGCGATCGTTTTTCGAGATTGTTGCGGATGATGATGTAACCCAATTACTGTATTGTTTTATAATTTATATTTCGCGCTATTTTATTTGATGTTCAAGTACGTTTTGATTTACAAGTTTTAACGAATCTATGCTATATTTCTGATTGTATCCAATTTTGTGTTTATTTCTTTTGAATGGTTTAACAAGCCGATAGAAAATTTCAGGAACAACTTTAAAAGTGCCATCGTCATACCAATTTTTATGCTGGCCAAGAAGTTGCAAATTTCGCCTCGTTCCGAAAATTAAAATTCGATCATTAGGGGGACCGCTATCGTGAAGCAGGAAACCATCGTTCGTTGTGTGATATTCTGCTGGAATATCTAAATCGAATATTTGCAGGTTGCAATGAATCGAATGAATGAGTCGTTGAAGCGTCGATGTCGATGGCAAATGAGCTGCTGCTGCTGCAGGGGATACAGCGGTGACAGCGGTCGTTAAGATTTCACTCGTTGTTTCATGAGCGGTTCTGGAACGGCTTTTTGCATGGTTAATTGAACTAATTACTTCAAATAACGTCGGATTGACAGCGCACGTATGTTGCGTTCGAATTTCAACATCGGCTCCATCTTGAGGATTCAAAACTGTATGAACTCTTGCTTTGTGCATGCGTTTATTGGCGCATTTCCAATGGGTTTTCAATGCATTTTCAGCTTCTTTTATGTAAGCGTAACCGTCGTAACAAGCTTTCGATTTAGTTTTGTAGTTTGCAAAAACGAACCATCGCAAAACGATGATGAAACAGACAGACAAAATGATGACAAAGTACAAAGAAGGTTGAGTGAAACAGGTTTACAAACAAAGGTCAATCACAAGCGCCCGCCTAAATGTTCCCGCCCATAAGCACCAACCCAAATGTACCCGTCCAAATGTCACCCGCCCAAATGTCCGCGTGAATGGGCACATCTGCGGATCCCACACTTCTCAACGAAGCCGCAACTGGCGGTGGATGCGGTGGCAGGCGCCACACCGCAGAGGAGTATGCTGGTTCTCTGCCTCTGGAACTGTTGTTGGGGGAGGAGGAAACGCAGAGCGGCGGTGTCTTAGTGGTCGGAGTTGGTGTCACTGGCAAGACTCCACGGTCGTACCAAATAAGTAAGCCTACTACCGACTATAGCCGACTGCCGACTATACACAAAAATTTAAAAAAGGAAAAAGAAAGTCGGTCCACCAATTTGTGCATCTGTTAGGTTTCAATTGTTTTCAGTTAGTCTCAAACACATTTTCGCATAACTTTTTCAAATATTACAAATAGAAGTTGCTAACTTCAACATTGCGAAATTCCATCGGTTCTCTTCTTCATGACAGCGAAAAGTAAGCAGGTGTTGACTAACTTCTACATGTCACATTGAAGTGACAGTACTTTTCAGTACTTTTAACGAAGTTCGATGTGGATGGTAGAAAATGTGAATGAGGTTGCTGATTTTCTCGAGCAACTGGGTCGGCGATCTTTTGCGGTGACTGAACGACGTGTGACCCAACCTTAGGTGATGTTGATTTTCCACGACTTTTGAATCATTGATTATATTTTTGTGACTGTAAAAACGAACATTGTTGACAAACGTTCTCATATCGGCTTAGTATTAGAAATGCTGGTAAACTGAATGAGGTGAACATGAAAGCATGAATTTCGGAAATTTGTGTACACACACGAATTTCTTCCAAAGTGAGTAAAATTACATCTACAAGTCGTTTTGTACGGTACTCAAAATGGTCATAACTACAACAAAAGAAAAATTTTGTAGAGTATTTGTAGAGTCGCCAACAGAAATTTAGAAAAGAAACTTTTAGTCTTTTGGCATTTTTGATTGAATTTTGTGTTTTTCAGATTACAATTTTGCTGGTTGTTTATTTTTCGTTCTCTTTGGTTATAACAATTCGATATGCCCAAAATGTTCTATTTTCCCAAAAATCGCTTTTAAACCCAGGAGCAGCTTTGATTGGCTCCCATTTTTGTCCCTTCTCGATGCGAGAGGACTTGAGGATCAGTTAAAGGATAGTTTTTTTTACAACGAGTTCGAAATTTCATTTCAGTTAAACACCTGATTCTTGGTGTTCGAACTGACAAAAAAATTCAGTTAAACCATTGTTTTGAATCCATAGTCCTATCGCAATTACGACATGAATAAAAGTACATCCGTATTCAGATATTGGTTTCGAGCACGTAGTTAAGTTCAGGCGTGGCTTAAAATTCAATATTTGACTATACGGATTATAGATCTAGGATCACTGTACTTTTAATCCAACCGTAGATATGTAAGAACCAATTCGTGTGTTTAAATAAAATTTTTATTTGATTCGCATGTTTATCGAGTTGTATGACAAATACGTCCAACAACCAATCACCGTTTTTCGATGCGTTTTCAAAATTTACGCCAATCGTTTACTTCGGCGTTCGAAAATTCGAGAATTTTGCTCTTTATCGAGCATTTTCTTCTTTCTTGTCGCTTTCTGCGCAGAATTCAACGCGTTCGTTAATTTCGCTGGTCTTATCTAGTTGATTTCCGAGCGAAATGACGAATGAAACTTGCAACGGCGAACCGGTGGACATTTCCGCCGCCAAAGACGGCGGCGTTGTGAAAACGATTTTGAAAAAAGGAATATCCGATGCCCATCCGACCAAAGGCGACACCGTCTACGTTCACTACGTCGGCTCGTTGGACGACGGCAGCGTGTTCGATTCGAGCCGAGAACGCGGCGAAGAATTCAGTTTTACGCTCGGACGCGGTAAGGCGGCGCACGCCTTTGTGTCGTTTTCAGTCAAGAAATTTGGTTTTTTTACGATTCGGTCCTATTTTTTTCACAGGGCAAGTTATCGCCGCTTGGGACCGAGCCGTAGCGACGATGACGAAAGGGGAATTGTGCAAAATTCGATGCGCTTCGAAGTATGCCTACGGCGAAGCCGGCTCGCCGCCGAAGATTCCGCCGAACGCCGATCTTACGTTCGAAGCAAGTGCAATTTTTAGTTTTTTATCAACTATAGTCACCGGAAAAAAAACTAAAGTTACCACACAACTACAGTCACTGGGCAAATATGGGAAAATGTAGCTGATGAACAACTATAGCCAGTGTACAATACCACTATAGCCACTCGACAACTATAGACAACCACTGGGCAATATCGCCACTGAACAACTATATCGAATGGACAACTATGTCCACTGTACAATTGCAGCTACTGAACAAGTATAGTCAGTTGATAACTAGTCGCCTGACAAGTATAGACACTCAATTATAACTACTGGACAACTATAGTCACTGAACAACTTACTATTATTCTTTCAGGTAGAATTATTCCGCTGGGAAGGCGAGGACATCAGCCCCGACCGCGACAAAAGTATCATGCGAAGCATTCAAGTCGAAGGCGACAAGCCCGAATGTCCGAACGAAGGGGCCCGTCTCGAAACTCACGTCGCCGGCTACTACGACGGGCGTAAGTTCGTCGACGACGACTTCGAATTCTTGCTCGGCGAATGTTCCGAATGCGGATTGCCCGAGGGCATCGACAAAGCGTTGAAACGATTTCGCAAAGGCGAAAAGTCGTCGATTCACGTCGCCGCATCGTGGGGCTACGGCAAGAAAGGCTCCGAAAAATACAACATTCCGCCTTCGGCCGCGCTGGATTTCGAAATTGAACTGAAAAACTTCGAAAAGGTGACTTTTGTTTTCGAGTTTGCTGGTTACCTCGTCGTTCAGCGCTATATTTTTGTTTTTTAAGTCGAAAGACAGTTGGCAAATGAACATCGAAGAAAAGCTCGCCGAAGCCGAAAAGTTGAAAGCCAGGGGAACAGAATTCTTCCAGGTAACTCAACTATAGTCCACAGGCAACTATAGACCAACGGCAACGTTTCACGATTTTGCTGCTTTCAGCAAGGTAAAAACAAATTGGCCGTCTTGAAATACAGGCGAATCGCGGACTTCCTTCAAAACGATACAGCACTGGACGGCGATCAGAAAACGGCTCGCGACAATCTTTATCGCGCCGCGCATTTGAACATGGCGTTGGTTTTTTTGAAAACGAACGAGACCGCTGACGCCGTCAAACATTGCGATAAAGTTTTGGAGGAAGATAAGAACAACGTCAAGGCGTTGTATCGTCGAGCTCAAGTGAGAAAATTTGTTCATTTTCTTCGCTAGCCAGTCGTCTTCTCGTTTCGCATCGTTTTTTTACTCGTTTGCGCGCCAAGCCATCGACGTTCTTGAGCTCGTTTTTAAGGCTTATCAAAATCAAAACGATTCCGAATTGGCCATCGCCGATTATGAGAAAGTCTTGTCGATCGAACCCGAAAACAAAGCGGCTCACGGTCAAATTTTGATTTGCAAGAAGAAAATCGCCGAACAACATAAAAAAGAAAAAGAATTGTATTCCAAGTTTTTTAATTAATTAATTAATTAAATCAGTCAAAATTAATCAATTAAAATTGAAAACCTATGCGTATTTATTGTAAAACAATGCACGAAATTTGTTTTTTCTCGTTTGTTTGTTAATAAAAAAAACTTTCCGATATAGTTTGCCAAGAAATCGACAGAGTTACAAACAAAAAAATCATCGATATGATCGCGGAAATAAATTACCAAATTTGGCTGTCAGTTAATCAAGATTTCCGCACATAATTTCGATGGGTACCAATGAAAAGGAGATAACTGCAAAAAATCACAAAATGAGTAAACTGTTGTACCATATAAATAGCACTTAAATCTACGTTCTGGCGAAAGGAGACAACTGGGGAATGGATATTCATTGAGTAATGCATGTTTCAATTTTGAAGGTTGCTATAGCCAGGGCGACGACTCAAAACTTTGACATCAATTTTCTCGAAACGCACTTTTTGCAGTTAACTCCTTTTCATTGGTACCCATCGATTTGCTTTTATTTGTATATAACGAGCTAAAAGTTGAGCAAGCTAATTTTCACGATGTAAAACTCATTCCCTTTGCAGCGACGGTTCGACATGTTATCAGCGAAATCAAAATCGAAAAAATGTCCTTAACCGCGATTTTGCCGGCAAAAAGCGATTGTTGTCGATTTTTGCTCGTTAAACGACTTGGCGCGTTCGTTTTTTTGCTCGCCCCGTTCGGTTTCGCGTTTTATAAAGTCAACAATCGTTGAGAATTTCATAAAAACACTTTAGATAGATATTTTGCGGGGCGATTGTTACGACGTTGGAATGTTGTCCAAAAAACCCCAATTTTCTTGCGTCGAAACGAAATTTCGATCATCACCTTGTCGAAATCCGGTTTTAAAATAGTTTCTTTTTTTTCAATCCACATTTTCCTTCCATTCAACAATGTTTCGAATTTTTCGTAGCGTCTGTTAGATTGATGATTTTGCTTTTATTTCCATTTGGAAAACAAAAAATCGGTCTTTGTCCTTCTTTTTATCTGTCGAAAAAAATGTCTGGCCCTTTTGATGTTGACGTCCTTTTGATTTCCGATTTTCTCGTGATTTTCAAAATTCTGAAATCGATGATTATCAAAGATTATTTTGAAAAACTTTGAATATTGACTGAGGAAATCGTGAATGCGTGATTGGCTGTAAGATGAATTCGATTTCTACTCAGCATGCAATTAATTTTTCAAAAATTTTGTTGCATTTTATGCAGATTCAATATCTCTAGAAAATTCATCAAGAATTTTTGAAAACTGTTGAATATTGATCGTCTGCAAAATTTGGCTGAACGAATCCGACTTCCGCAAACTGTTTTCAACATTTTTGCAAAGTTCTTGCTGAAACTGATTGCCGATAAGAGTTTTATTCCAAATTCAGCAGGAATTTTTGAAAAAGGTTGAAAATTCCCTGAGATAATCGTGCCTGTAATTTGGCTGAATGAATCCGACTTCCGTCCTGTTGTATATGATTTTCTCAGCAAGTAAGCGAAATTTTTGCACAGTTCTCGCAGCAACTGTTTGCCAATCAAGTTTCGTGCAAGATTCATTAAGAATTTTTGAAAACTGTTGATTATTGACTGAGAAAATCATGATTTCAATTTTGCTGAATGAATGCGATTTCCGGAAACTGTTTTAGTTGATTTTCTCAGCCAATAATCGACATTTGCAAGTTGTCGATTGCAAAGTTAAAGGAAACTTGATTGCCAATCGAGTTACATGCAGGATTCGTTAAGAATTTTGAAAATATGTAGAATATTAGCTGAGAAAATCGCGCTTGCAGTTTGGTTGAATGAATCCGATTTCCCTTCTCTTTAAAACTAGATTTTTCTTTTTCAAAAATTTTTTGATAATCGTACTTTAGGCAACATTCCTGAAGAATTTTTCACGATTTTGCATTTTGACTGATTAAATCGAGATTTTTGGAAAAGTTGAATCCGATTTTCTTTTTGTTGCGCCAATTTTGAAATCGTTTTGAAAAAGTAACATTTTTGCTCGGTGCTGACCGGTTACTTTTAACCATTGTCGAAATAATACAAAAATAAGCCGAATTCTTCGAATTCTCGCGCAGTCGTCGCAGCGGCGAGTTAGTTCTAGATTTGAAAAACGTCGCGATTTCGCGATTTTTCTTCGTAAAACTTGTCGCGCTTGTCGTCGTTTGTGACGAGTTTTTGCGTTCTTACCCGCCCGCCCGCTGCGGTTTTGCGACACGACGACAAAGGAAGAAAGAGAAAAAAAAAGAAAAACGCGGTCGTCGTCGGTCGTCGCAAACGCAAAAATCTCGTCGTAAATGGACGACGACCGAGCGATAGATAATAACTATCTCACGGCTTCGAGGCCCGATTGTCGATCGGCCAGCGCACATTTTCGTCGCTGACCATCGAGTTTAATGCAACAGTTTTGTTCTAGTCCATTTGTTTCGGTTTTCGGTTTTGTTACATTGTTGGCGAGGAGAGATTTTTTGTTTTGTTGTTTTCGATGAGTGTCCTTTTGTCGAACGAACGAGTCCTCTTTGTGTCGTCGTCGTAGTCGGACGTTAGAATATTAGTGACGGGCGGCGGCCCCCGAAGGCCGAACCGTCGACGAATTGGATTGGGAAAAAAGATATTTCGTTCGCGATTCGAGCGTCCGTTATTATATTTTTACGAACGAAATCGTTTCGACAATAGATCGGAATGTTTCGTTTTTGTCGTCCGATGATGGGCAAAAATGTATCGAAACATATCGTCGAACGAGTGATTCGGTTTCGAAAAAACGTTGCCAAAGGACGAATTCGTCTCGCATTTTGCCTTGTTTATTCGTTACATATAACTAGGCAAAAAAACAGTTTTTTCTCGTTTATGAAGTTTTTTCGCTTGTTTTCGCGTGTTTTTTACTTGTTTTCGGTTCTTTTTTGCTAGTTTTCGTGTACCTTTCTCGTTTCGTTCGATGTTTAACGTCGTGACGGTCGACGAAACTTCGTGACGGCGTCGAACGTCGTTTGACACGATGTCCGAAGTAAAATTGACGCGAAATTCCACTTTTAAAAATAAGGACGCCGTCGTCGTCGCCGCTGCGACGACGCGTGCGTTATTTTGTCCATCGTCGTCGCCGTACGAGAAAACTTTTTCGTTTCTTCTCGTCGCTCGTTCGTCGTCATTTCTTGTTTACATTTCGCTTGTTGCGCAGCTAGGTCGGCATTTTTGAAATTTTTCGTCGACCAGCTGGCTGGTTTCGGTTTGGAAAAATGTAATTTTTTCAAAACATCTTATCTTCGGTCGGTTTAACGCGTTTTACGACTCCGTTGAATCTTTGACCGATTTTTTGCCTCGAAACCGCTTCGTCGACGACACTCTTCGGCAACGTCGCTTTTTTATGTGATTCGATCTTTGGAATTCGTTTTTTCGTGCCTGTATTCGTTTTTTCTACTCGGAAATTTGTTTTCTTCGACTCGAAATTTGTTTTTTTTCGTGTCCAGGTGTGTTTTTTTCATTTTGCATTTTGTTGACATTTTTTCGCACGAAACAGCGTGCGATCGATGTCGAAAACGATCTGGGCGCTTTTCGTCGGCGGCCAGGACGAGAATTTTGTTTTCTTGGCAAATTATCGGTCCATTCCCCTGTTCGCACCCATATTTTGCTAAAAATAAAACTTATATGTTCATTTTTCGTTACCAAAACGAAATACATCCGGGAAAGAATGTTGAATCGGGTTTTTGTTTCTGTCGCTATTCGTGATTCCATAAATTGATAAGCTGACGCAAAAATATTTTCTCTTTTGTCGCCCGTTCGAGTTATATAACGTTCCCGCCCCGTCGTAGTGCCCGCGGGCGATGAATTTTTATTAGTTTTAGTTACGTATTTGGTTTTGGCAAATTTCATGCATTTTTTCTTCCGTTGCGGGTGAATTTTGTTGTACACACGGTATCTTGTGTTTTATTATCGAGGCCGTGTCGTCGTCGCCCGACGTCCGTTTCTGTTTTGGGGGTTGGTATCATTTCTGAACGTTTGCCAAAAACGTCGTCGTTCATTGAGAACATCGCCGCCGCCGTTCGTGGGCTTGTTGTTAGATGGTTGTGTGTTGTTTTTTCTGTAACAATTTATCAGACCGGGGCGGGATCGGTATGCGAATTATTTTCGGAAGAAAAATAAAAATACCGGTTTATTCATAATATTTGTTTTTAAAGCGTAGTCGCAGCTGGTTTCCTAGCTAAAAGTTAAACATAGACGATGAACGATGAAAATTAGCATAGAAACTCGATGAGCGTTTCAACTTTTCGCTCGAAAAGTTGTTTTTGCCGACGGATATTTTTTTATAAAGTTTTAAAATGCGTCGTTCGTTGAAAAATTGTCTTCTATGCAAACTTCTGCCGTTTTAGTCATTTTTATTTGTGTTCAATGCAAACTTTTTGTGTGAATGTTTACTTTTATCCGAAAAGTTAGCTTTGACGACCGATTTTTTGACTTTCAAGCGTCCTTCGTAGGAAGTTTGCAGTTTTCACCGTCTTCTATGCAAATTTCGTCTTAATTTGTCTTCTATGCAAATTTTTGTGTGAACGTCGACTTTTATTCTGAAAGCTGGCGTTTGACTGCAGATTTTTTGTTTTTCAAGCGTCCTTCGTGGGAAAATGGCAATTTTTCGCGTGAAAGTTGACATTTTAGTCGGAAAGTTTGCTTTTGGTGACCGATTTTTTGTTTTACAGCGTCCATTGGGGGAAATAGCACTTTTTCACTGTCTTCTTTGTAAATTGTTCAGTTTTATCTTCTGGTGACGACCGAATTTTTGCTTTTCAGGTTCGAAAAGTAGCAATTTTTACAACTTCTCATAAAAAGTTAATCGCTCGATGAAAAAGGACCCTCTAAACGTTTTCTTTCGACAGCACCGCCGCGCAAGTGCATTTTCTCCTCTCGCCCCTCGCTCGCCGTCCGTCCAAGGTAATCCGTCCGAGGACGATTTAGGGGCGGTAAGCTCCGACGGAATGTTGATCGGCGTAACCGGCCACCGGCTTTCTTCTTTGCGGCCGTCGACGACGGCGACGTGTAGAGAGTCGATCCGCCGATTAAATAAATTCGCCTTCCTCCTCTCTACCTGTCGCCCGACGCTCGGCAGGTTCTTCGTCGACGCTCGCCGTTTTCTTCTTACGAATGAACTTTCGGCCCCTTCGAGTCTGCGGCGTCTTGCGCGCGCCGCTTGCTCTCGCTACACGACGCTTTATTTGTCTGAAAAAAGTTTTTTCCAAGCTACGCCGAGAAACAACTCTAAGATAACAAACTTTTCGCCGAATGCTGGCTGCCTTTGCCCTTGTTCATCGTTTTGCTAATTTCGGATAGCTTTCTTTCGATTAAAAAACAAACAGGCCCTCGTCGTATGGCCACCGTCTACGCAGTTTTTTGTTTTTCGTTGGCGTTTTGGCGAACGGCCATGAAACTTTTTGATTTTTTTAACGCGGAATTTCATCGCCGTCCGACAACTTTTATGGTGTTTCGAACTAAGAAAATGTTGATGGAAGTGTTTAAAATGTTGGTGTTGACTAACGACGCGGAATGTTTTATACGTCGTCGGTCGGTCGGTCGGTCGCCTCGATCCATCCATCCATCCATGCATTTTCCCTTCGTTCGTTCGGTCGGTCGGTTTTCTCGCCGCGCCGCCGCCGATCCGCGTTGCGGCAATGGTGGTTTCGGGCACTGCGTCGTCGTCGTTGTCGTCGTCGAAAGAAACTAAACGACCGAACGGTATCGTTCTTCTCGTTGACGTCCTCGTCGCCGTTCGTCGTGCGACGGTTTTTCTTGTACGCCGCGCGCGCCCCGTTAACGCGACGTTTTGAAAACATTCCAAACTTTTACGAATTCCGTTTTGGAGCTTTACGAGTTGTTTTCCGGCTATTTTGGATCGTTTACGAGTCATTTCCGTGCTAAATTCGGTCGATTTTCAGCGCGAATTCGCTTTCGGACGGTTTCGATTAGTTTTCGAGCTATTTTCGATCGCTTTAGTTTTGTTTTCCATCGACGAGTTCAATTTTCGGAGTTTTATCAACATTATTCCGCTTTTTGGAACTTTTCGAAACTTTTCGAACAAATTTCGCGTCTTCTGTCGACGTTTTTGCGCCATAAATTCAATTATTATCGGGTTTTTTATGCGTGGAATTCTTTTTCGCTCGTTTTCAATCGTCGTACGACGTTCATTTCACATTGCGTCATCTCGAAAACGCGTTATCAACGGTAAAAATTTCTTTCTAATCTCGCTCGCCTGCCGCTCGTCGTCCAAACGATTAGTTTTCGCATTTTGTAACGAAAATATTTTCGTTTCGTACGACAAAATTTATTTACGATTTTTTCGTTTCGTTCGTTCGCACGACGACGACGTTTTTGTTCGTTTTGTACGCCCGTCAATGACCGACCGACGCCAAAAATGTTTTACGAATGTTGGCTGTGTTTTATTTGTGTTGATTGAAAAATTGCGTCGATTTTAATTATAACCGGACGTTTTAGTGTCCTCGTTTTTGATTTATACGACGCCGTTTTTGTTCCAAACTATGGTTCGGTTATAGAGCGTGAATTCGACGATTCCCCGGCCGTTTTTTGCGCCGTTCAATGTCGTTTGCGCCGTCACAACAAAATTCCCCATCTACAGTGGCTCTCGGACTCGAGTTATTCGTTAACTATAGTTGTCCATTGACTGACACTATAGTTGCTGTCGTGCGACGATTTTTTTTGCGCCGTCCGTCGCGTTGAAAACAAAATTCGCGTCGTTAAATCGCGTTTCTCTAAATTAATTTTACGTTTTTTTGCAGGTTGTTTTCCTTTTTTCTCTTATATTATTATTTTTTATTATTTAATTTTCCTTGCGGTCGTCGTCCAGTCACACGTTGGTTTGTTTTGTTTTAAAAAAACAAAGAAAAAAACGGCCGGCGTACGGCGTTTTTAAACAAAAAATGAGAGGACATTTCAATGGTGCTACAACGAACGGTACGACGACGAACACGGGCGTTTACGTTACGCGATCGACGACGTCGCCGCTGCCGCCGGGCAAAAAATACGTCGACGTACAACTGTTAACGAGGGACCATCTTTATTTGGCTGTGGATGTAAGTTTTTTCATTTTGGAACGCGTCGTTGCTGTTTTCATTTGTATTTTTGGGCATTTTTGTCCGTTTTTGACCGTTTCAACATTTTTCAAACGCAATTCTCGTCGCCTTTTTCAGATTAAATGTAAAGTTCGAGACGTATATTTATGCGTTTGCGCTCATTTGGGCTTGCAAGATTCGCGTTTATTCGCGTTGGCCATATTCGTCGACGGCGAGTATAGATTTTTGGATTCGAACGAAAAATTAACGAAATGTGCGGCGCCGAAAAATTGGACGAAAATCGGCGGTTGGGTAAGAAGAAAGAATTTTTTTATGCGTCCGATTTCATACCGTAGACGACCGTTTATTTGTTTTTAAAACGACAAACGTGGGACGATATTAAAACTTACCGGTTTTTTATTGTTTTCGTTGAGAAAATTTGAAAAATTTATTACGTTTTGTTGACCTTCGTCGTACGACGAAAGAATTTGACGAATCGTTCGATTTCAATTTTTTTTTGCTTTTTTTTTCAGGGGACGGATTTAGTTGGCAATCCTTCTGTGATCCTTTATTTACGGGTTCATACTTACGTGGAATTTGTCAGACTCATAAAGTAAGGAGAACAGATATTGGGGAAACAAAAATCGTGTGATCTAATCGCGTTTTCGTCGTCATTACTTTCTTTTTTATTTCTCATATTTGGTCATTCCAATGTCGCTTTGATGTTCGCCGACGGTTTATCTTTTATTGTTTGTTATATTCGCGTCATTCTTGCTTTTGTTAATGCGTCCAGTGGTCGAACGACCGACGGCGATAATAACGAATTTTCTACAGTTCGTCGTCGTCGTCGAACGACGAAGGAGCGCCTGCGAACGACGGGCAGCGGTGTCGTCGTTGTCCACTCGTTCGTTTATCGTTTTTGCTCGGTTTCACCGTTGGTGAGTCGCAATTGGTGACAGATTTTTATTATCGTAGATACATTTTTGCGACAGTAATGCGTTTCGTCGTCGAAACGACATCGTTCAGAAGTCAAGTGCGTAAATAGGTTGTGCGAGTGAGAGAGAGATAAAAGGGCGCATTGCCCATTGGGGGAAACGACATTGATGCGTCGAAATTCATTGACGTTCGCGCACCGTTCGGCGTTTTTCTGGCGCGATTTCGTTAAAACACAAACGAAATATCGTCGCTGGCCAGCAATGTTTCGTTCGGTGGCCGTCGCGCATCGTGGCTAAATAGGCGAACGAATTCAACAACTAACCGGGTCCACTATTATTAGTTTTGTTTCGTCGTCGGTCGAACTACTTGCTACTACGTGGACCGTCGTTCGCTTAGTCAGCGTTCAACAACGTCGTCGCCCGTCGTGTTTTCTATGTCCAACGTCGTCCGTCGTTTTTACTGTGTCCATCGTCGTCGTACGTTCGTTCGACGGTGTCCGAACGTTGTCGTTCGACGGAAGTCAATTGCGATCAGTGTTTGGAGCGACCACTTTTTTCGTTAGAGGCTGAATGGTCGAGCGATCGGCGCGCTAGGGCATTCACATTTCGGACTAAACGTTCGCCGTTCGGCGACAATTTGATTGTAAACAAGAGTTTTGCAAGAAAAATGCGGAAAAATCTTATACATATCTAAAAATAGCAACGTAACGTGCAAAAATAGCAAAAAACGCGTCATTTTTCGTTAGTTACCACTTTGAGCAAATTTCTCTTGAAGAAACTACACGAAATTAGTTTTATTTTGCTTGTTACAGTTGTCCAGTGGCGTTGTATCATTATTATTTGCAACTGAGGGAAAATGTACGCGTACAATGGGAGCCGAGTTGGATTCGCGAGGAGCGTTGCTTCGAAACGGCGGCGTTGGCGTTGCAGGCGGACTTCGGCGATTTCAACGTGCAGCGGCATACGACGGGATACTTTCGACCGGATTTATACTTTCCGCTGTGGGTGGTCAACGGCCGCGGCATGGACTTCGTCGCGCGGCACATGCCGTCGATGCATCAGGATTTATTCGGATTGGATTTTAACGAGGCGAAAATTCGTTTCTGCCGCGACGTCAGTCGAGCGCCGTGGCCGGTCAACATGCATTTGTACAGTTTGCGAAAGGCGAAAAACGATACGCAGGACAACGTTTACATGGGTATTACGGCGAGAGGATTGGAGTTTTTCGAGGTATATAGACTGTGACGTCATAACTTTTATCAACTATACAGTCACTGGACAACTATAAACACTGTGCAACAGTAGACACTTAATATAGTCTGATAAATTACAAGCTTTAACTACTATAGACACTGGACAACTGTTGGAACTGTTGGCTTTGAACGCATATAGACACCTGGCAACTGTTGTCTTTACAGAACTGTAGACACTGAACAAAACAACTAACATGCTTTAAACAACTATGCTTCGAACAACTATAGTCTATGAATGTCTGAAGACTTTGAACAACTATGTTCACTGGAGAACTATAGAAACTGGACAACTATCCTCATTGAACAGCTATAGACACTGGACAACTCTGGCTTTGAACGCCTATAGACACCTGGCAACTGTTGGCTTTAAATAACTAGATGAAAAACTATAGACACTGAACATCTGATTGAAGACTTTGAACAACTATGTGTTCACTGGATAACTATATAGACACCGAACAACTATGGGCACTGGACAACTGTAGGCTCTGAACAACTATAGACTCATTGAACAACTGTAGACTCTGTACAACTATAGTCTGCGAACAAGTGTACACACTGGACAACTATAGACAAATTCAGTCTGAACAAACAATGCTCACATAACAACTCTCTGAATAACTCTAGGCTTTGAACAACTATAGACACTGAATGAATGAATATGGCTTTTGTTAGACTTAATTTCTTTTTATTTTAGCAAAAACCCAGCGGCGAACGCGATCATATCGTTTCGTTCCTATGGTCGCGCATCGGTAAGGTGGCGTTCGAACGGCGAAAATTCACCGTCAGCAGTTTGGATAATCGAAAATTAGTTTTCTACACGTCGAGCGACGAGAAATCTCGTTACCTATTATTGTTTTGTCGCGCCGTGCATCAGAACGTCATCGCGCTGCAGACGGATATTTTCGACGCTCGCCAACGAGAATGCCAAGGTCGGTCGACGACGGCGAATATTTTTTTCCGTGGAATCAGCGATGAAAAAGTTGTTTTTTTGATTTCAGAACGAAAACAATTTCGCGAATCGTACA
The DNA here is from genome assembly GCA_034698125.1 of Prionchulus punctatus. Taxonomy (NCBI): domain Eukaryota; kingdom Metazoa; phylum Nematoda; class Enoplea; order Mononchida; family Mononchidae; genus Prionchulus; species Prionchulus punctatus. The sequence goes on along the minus strand of JAQGBA010000434.1, from coordinate 20,582 downwards.
TTTACAGCGATAGTTCCGATTTGGAATTCGTCGCCGGCCACGGCGCTTACCCGGTTAATTTCAAACATTACACGCTGCCGACGACGGCCAGCCAATTAAATCTGCAAGCGCACACGTTGGTTAGCGGCGGACAGCGCGTGAGTTTGGTCAGCGATGCCAGTAGCAATACGACGTCGGGCATCGTGTCGGATCGTCAACAAAATCACGACGATAGCGAAAACGAGAATGGTGAGCCATGATTTGTTATGATTTTATTTTTCCAAGTCTTTTTTGCGGTTTGGTTGCGACACTGAAGAACCACGACATGTTTTTTGTTTTATATTGTGCAAAGTGTGTCGTTTTATGAATCTTACGTTTTTTTCTTTAGTTTTAACGTCGTTCGACGACGATATCGATTGCGACGTTGGCGATGTCGTTCGACAACATTCTTCGACGAGCGACGTCGTAGCGGAAGAATTTTCTGGAATGAAAACTATTTACAGTTCATCAGCCGAACGCCGGCAACGACGTCGACCTAATTCGTTCGTCGACGAAGTCGTTGCGACGACGACGACGGCCGCTGACGTTTTCGACGCCGACGATGAACATCGATGCAACGCCGGTCCGTCGTCCGATCGAACGATGACAGCGTTGAGTGACGATGGTCAATCGATCGGCACGACGTCGACGACGGAAAAACTCGGTACGTTTCTAATTTTTGACCGCTATCGTCGTTGCCAAACAGATTTTTTGTTATTTTGAGAAATAATCGAACGATTTTTGTGTTTTATAACTGAATTCTTGTTTGTTTTTTTCAGAAGACGTTGCCACCGACGTCGAATCGGCCGACCGAAAAGTATCGTTGATAAGCGAGTCAGCGTCGACGTCGCCGCCGCACGACGACGAAGAAGAACTTCGTTTGAAACAATTGGCCGACGGCGTCGAAATGAAAATACATCGAGAAATATCGGCGTTGATCGCTAAATCGATGGAGAATTTAAATACGTCGTCGCACGTCGACGCGTCGACGCGGTTTACAAAAACGAACGATAATAAAAACGGCGGCTCGATACGAAGTCAAATAAGCATCGCGGAGTTGCGTAGCAAGACGTTAAACGGGTTTAATTTATCGCGAAACGTGCCGAAATCGATTCCAGTACTAAATTCGATGAATATGCCGTCGACGACGACGTTCACGTCGTCGGAATCGTCGCTGGGCGCGTCGGACGAAAAAATTCATAAATCCAGCCGATTGATGAAATCGTTGGCCACGCAAACTAACGGAACTTACTTATCGTATTTTAAAACGAAAGACGGCGAGAACGCCGCCTCGCTGAAGCCGTGCGTCGTCGTCGTCAACGCCAACAAAGACGCTGCCGCCGTCGTCGACGCTGATGCTGCGGCGAGACAAAATAAAAAATATCGAATCGTCGCCGCCGCTCAAACAACGCCAAGCGGATCGAGGGAATATGGCGAAAGCGTCGATGATTATTCAGCGCCGACGTACGACGACATCGTGTATTCATCGGCCAACACCGACGTCGCTTTATCGCCGTTCGACGACGTCAAATACTCTACGAACGCCGACGCTGCTTATTCGACAATGGACGACGGCGTTTATTCATCCCCGCCGCCGCCGCCGCTTCTTCCGTCCAGTCCGCCGAAAATGGGCGTCTCGTCGTTGTCGACGTCGACGACCGAACGCAAATCGTCGCCGCCCGTTAGTCTGCCATTATTCCCACCGGCGTGCCAAAGTTATTCGCTGTCCAACTTGCCGTCGTCGATCGGCGGCGGAGCGAGCGAAACGGCGACGATGCCACCGTTGCAAACGTTCACGTCGTCGGCGTTATCGTGCAACGATCCGCCCAACTACGAGCAGGCCATGCGACAGAAAGCCGAACGTCAGGCGAACCGACGGTGGCCTACGATCAGCGGATTCGATTTGCAGGATTTTTCGCATTTGCACATGTCCGGCCGCGGCTCATTGTCGCAGGCGCAGAGCGAACCCGGTTTATCGCTGGCCATGGAGAATCTGGCGCCGATTTTTCGTTCGACCGACCCGTTTTCGAGTAATTTCCCGTCGTCGTCGTCCGCTGGCGCTGGTTTTTCGCTGTCCACCAATCATTTAGCGACGCAAAATTACTATTCGAATCGAATTCCAACATCTATGAACATTCAACCGACGACGATGAACAACATACAGAATGGTACGTCGAATAATTACAATCATTCGATGGGAATGTCGTCCGATTTTAGTCACGTTCGGTCGCCGCAATATCCGTGTTCGTGCCAAAATCGAAATCACGAACAATTGTCGTCGCTGTACGGCGGCGGCGTCGGCGCGCAACAACACAACGGCATGTACGTTAAACATCCTGCGAATCATCGAGTCGTCGGCGGTCAATTGCGACCGGTGCCCAACGCCGTCGCTCGCCTTCATCCGGCTGTCAACAGAGCCGCTAGCATGCAGCACGAAGCGGCGATCGCCAGCCAGATTCGTCGGCAGTTGGTCTACGAAGAAAAGCAGCGACGAATGTCGGCCGTCGTTTCGTCGTCGTCGTCCGCCGTCGTCGCGGCGTCTTCGCTCGAATTACAACAGCAAAAACAAAATTCTTCGTCGTCTCAGGTAGTATTTCATCCGGCCGCCGAACGACGCTTGCATCGACACGCGTCTGACATTCACGAATCGCAAACGACCACGTCGACGTCGATGCTTTCCTATTCGACGTCGTCGATCCAACATCGGCATTTGTGTTCGACGTGCCACGAAGATCATCAAGGCGAGAAATTCGATTTGGCCCAATTGAAAACTATGATTCGCGATCAGGGCATCGACTTGCCGATGATACGCGCTCTGTGCGACGATCGAACGTTGGACGCCGCCGCCGTGTCGGCGAATCGCGGCGGCGAACGATCGTCGATGCTGGGCGACGTTAACAACTATAGATCGTCGTTGGACGCCGCCCGCGATCGCTCGTCGACGCACCCTTCGCATTCGGACGATTATAATAATAATAACGGCGTCGTCGTCGTACGACGTCGGCATAAACCGCCGCCTTTGAACTTCGCCGAGGCCCCGCCGCACATGGTCGTCGGCCGACCGCAAAGTTGGCACGAATCGTCGTTGATGAACATGGATTCGATTTACGTCAATCAACCGACATCGCCGATGAACGGATTCTACGCCCCTTCGAACGCCGCAGCCGCCGCCGCGGCTTATCATAGTCATCCGCGTCAACATCTCTCGCCGTCGCCGCTGTATAAAAATTCGTTTCAACCGTCGTCGTCGTTGTTCATGGTGCCGCCTCCGCCGTCGCCCATGCGATTCGCGGCATCGACGCCGAATTTGTTCGCCAGCGAATTGAACGCCGCCTCGGCCCTACCTCCGCCGCCGCCGTACATCCCGTCGTCGTCGTGCCGCGGCGTACCGGTGCAACAAAACGTGATCGGCAGCGTCGTCGGTACGGCGTTCTATCCGATTCCGTTTCAAGTTCAACATAATTTTTATGAACAAGCGATTCGGTGATAATATTGTCCTTGTTGTCGATGCGACGACATTCAAAAACAAATTTATCGTCGTCGATGCGACGTTGGCATTTATTTTGTCTTTTTTATTTATTGGCGTGTTTTCGTTTTTCGCTCGTTTTCGTTAGTTTCAACGCGCAAAATAACGTAGAATTCTTCGATTTCTTGCCATAGTGAAATTTTAATCGGTTTTTGGCGCGCATCGTCGTCGCCCGTTGGTTTTTTTTGTAGTTGTCGTTCTGCTCATTTTTATTCGTTTTTCTTTCATTCGTGCCTTAGTTAACCTGCGCATCACTTGGTTCGCCTCTTGAATCGCGTTTTTGAGCGTTCCGTCGTCCGTAAACGCTCGTCTTTTGCTAATTATTCGTCTTCTCCGGCGCCTAAAACAAACGGACCGTCCATCATGTCTGAGAAAAAACTCAGGGTTTTAATTAATAATTAATTAAATTTTCGAAAGAGCCTTCTTTGTACATAAGAAAAGATTTTTTAACGGCGTGTTTTTATTTTTCGTCCATTTTATTGTATTATTCGGTCGACTTTTTTGTTTTTCGACGCACGAACCATGATTATTTTGTTTCGAAATAGTTTTTTCCGCTCGAACGTGGGATGATGGTACAACGATTGAATTTTTTTTTGTTTTTTTTCTCTTCCGATTACATCTGCTCAAAAAAAGATTATTTGTTATTTTTGAATATAAATAAATAAACAAAAACCAGCTTTTTTATGCGTTTCACTTTTATACGCGGAACGGTTGAATGTGCGATTGTATTAGTATTGTTGTTGTTTTTTTTTACTAAAAAGAATGCGTTTTTATTTTTTTACTTTTTCTACTCTTTTAGATCTGTCTTCTTGTTTCGCCCGTGCGATTTTTTTCTCAAGCGTTTTTTCTTTTCACTTTTGTTGCTCGTCGACGCTGTTTTTTTATTATTATTATAATTATTACTGTTTTGTTATTACGATTAAAAAATTCAAGATGTTTGTCCAAAAATTACACAACACACAAATTTTAGACAGTGAGAAAACAAGCACGAAATTTGATTTTGTAGTTTAAAACGGAGCAAAACTTTGTTTTGAAAGCCCTTTGCAAAAATGTTTGCATAAAACACTTTATTAACTGCAATTAGACAGTGGAGAAGAAGCACAAAATTTGTTTTTTAGGTGAAAAACAGGCAAAATTTTGTTTTTGGCGTTTGAAGCCCTCCATAGACAGTCAAATCGAGCAAATATTTTGCTTTTTGTTGTTTGAAACTATACCGGAAAACAAAAAACATAAAATTTTGCTTTTTTGTACATTAAACAATGCGAGACAGTGACTTTATTCGCTTTTTTGCAATTCTTTCTTGACACTTTTCGGATTCGAAGTTACCTAAGTAAAAATGAAATGATACTTCTTTTTTGTATTTCGTGACAACCATTGTGTAATTTCTGCGACTGTTCTAGATTTTTCTTAACAAAAAACAGTTAATGTTTTCCATGACTGGTCGCTTTTTGTACATAACTTGTGTGCCAATAAGTACGGTCCAAATAATTTTATCCTACCTAAAACGACTTAATTTCGTTACTCAATTTGTCCGGAAATCGTTTCATTGCGGTACCATTTTAGAATCGGCGCCGAGTGGCTATTTTTTTGCCAAAACAAACTTCGAAACCGATTTAAGACTATGATTCGATCCTTATATTTGTTTTTTGTTGCTATTTTCGTTACTTTATCGAGGACTATCTCGTACAGAAGCAGTAAGTCGAGTACTCGAGTACTGTACTATAGTTGTCCAGGGATAATAGTTGCTCAGGGACTACAGTTGCCAGGGACTTTAGTTGTTCAGTGACTATAGTCAGCCAGCGGCATAGTTGCCAATTGCCCATCAACTATAGTGCTCTTATAGAACCAGACTACGACGACTTGGCCTACAACTTGATCGACCTCTGTCCGCCAATGTCTTGCCACGGAACTAATTGCTCGATAGTTACAGAAAGTAACGGGTGCAAAACATGTTCGTGCCCGATTGGTAAGAATTGACGACCGATTTCCGCTGCTTGCCATTACGATTCGAACACTTTTCAGGAAGCAGGGCTCGCGGCTGCGACAGGATGCCCGTGCCACTGTTCGAGGAACTGATGCAGGGAGGATGTCCCGACCCTACTGAACCATACGCCGAACGGCCACATCCGCAAATCGTCACAAGATTTTACAGACACGTAAAAAAGAGAAACTTATCGAAATAAGTTACGTTTCCATTTTTCGCCCTCAAAACGCCGTTTTCGTTACAGAAAAGCAGCACGGACGAGGTCGACGAATGTCGATCGTATTTGTTTCCGTTTTGTCAAAAAAGCGATTACAATTTATGGCGATCGCCGACGACCGTAACCGAATGCGAATTTATGTGTTATACGGATGTAGAACGAAGGCGGCGACGATAGATTCGTACCCGAGGCGAATTTTTTTTCTTCGTTTTCGAAGAAAATACCCACTTCTAGTGCCTTTTTGTTTGTTTTTGTACAACTTTGTAACTTATAAGACTAATTTTCTCGCTTGCTATTGTGAAATGCGTGTCATAAAAGGAATGTAGTACAAGTTGCAGTTACAAACGGATGAAAGTAAACTGTTCAAGAACTTGAAACTATTGTCGCTAAGCTTTATCGTCGCAAGAAGCTTTTCGCACTGAAGCACTATTGCCCGAAGGACACAACTATACCAACGGAGTACGTGCGTCTGAGGCTGTCATTTCTCTTGGATGAACCCTTTAAAGGTATCTTGGTCAATGGTACCAGTAACCAATGTGAACTGCATGGCTTGCTCAATGCCACTAGGAAAATCGCCCGGCACCAGGATTCGAACCTCCGTCCTGCGATCTTGAGTCAAGCCTATAAACCAACCACTGAGCCACCCGTTCTGGTCACAAATCTTTGTAATTGTACAATATGTATTTATAAAAGTGGCCACTCTTCTTCAAACCGTCGATTGACGTTTCGAGCTTATCAAAATTAAATGACTCGAAGTGTGATTTTAAATACAATATTTATCGTTACATCCGTTTTTAACCCCTTAGCGCGCAAGCACCACTTTCGTGGATGGTTTTTTCAAAACTTTGGCGCTCTCGCGCTCTTCACACGCAACTGTTGGATGGTTCACTACCACATATATCAATTGCTCACGTTTTAAACATTCGAGTGGTGTGTTTTACCTTAAAAAAATTTTAATATTTCAAAAGTCTTGACAAACACAAATAAAACTTTTGTTATCAAAAAACTTGATAGCTTGCGCGTTAAGGGGTTAATGGACAAATGATAACGTTCAACCTTTTGGCAATCAACAATGGTGTTTTATTTGTGTCGTGCTAAAAAAGTTCCTTTTTCATTAAGTGTTTCGATGCGCAATGGGCTGAATGGTTTACTTTTCAAATCAATCTATTTTTGGATGAGCTTCATCAATTTTCTACTTCACTCTCATCAGCACCCAGATGAAATTGTTTTCAATTTCTATTTAAATCGTCGCCTGCAGTCTTCGGTGTTCAGAAATAACATCCTAGCACTTTTTAAAAGTTCACATTTAGTTGTTTCAATTTCAATTTCAATTTGTTTTGTAAACTTTCCTGAAGTCGATGTTAACGTTATTGCTTTCCTCTTAGTTGAGGTTTTTTTTCATTTCCATTTTTTGCGATTGTTAAAGATGGCATTTTTAATGTTGGTGGAAGAAGGAGGCTGTAGATCGTCAAATGTAAACTGTAGTTCGGTTCGCAAATATTCATTTCCATCATCTTACATTGAAGCAAAACTGATAAGGGCTTCGAAAGGAAGCGTTATTTTTGTCAAAGGTAACACTTCCTTTTGAAGTCCTTGTCAGTTCGCTTAAGATCTTTGCTTTTCGTGAAATAAACAAACTTTAACATAAATTAGAAACGAATTTTCTTGGTCGTCATTTGAAACCCATTTCGGTAGGCAAACGTCTCCGATTGATCAAACTGTACTGCAAATTTTTAGCTAAACTTAAGCTTTGACTGATTTCGTTTATGAATGGTGGCCACAAAACTGAGCCGGTTTGACATGAATTAATTTTCATGAAACTCAATACGCGTTGAACAATGGCTGGTTTCTACATTCTTAAGCTCAGCATTCGAAGTCACTGGTGGTCGCCATGATGTTGGTCAGCTGCATTGTCTGCATATGCAAGCGTTAGTGAGCGATGAACTGCATATTGTTCAAGAGCAAATTTGTGTATCTGTTAGGTGATATGTAAAGTAAGACTGTGAAATGCGTCTGGATTGCACAATTTTAAAATGTAACTTTTGATTTTAGCGCAAGAAACACATTGATCCGTAATTAAGAGTGGCGTTGTCTCTGCCACTTAGTTGCAAATGAATTATTGTATATCGTACTTTTACGAATTTTCTGCACTGGCTGAATTATAATTGTTTTTCGTACCTTGTATTTGCACTGACTGAAATCCTGCAAATAATTGTAAAACCTGCATCAGTTGTGTTTCAACAAACTTCTTACTAGCAATGAAAAATGCCCCACGGACTAAAATGATAGATATTTTACACTCTCCACATGTGCAAGTCGTTGAAGCATGGGACTAGTGATTTCCATAAAAGTAAAAAAATGGGACTAGCCAGTCACAATCTCTGTCGTCGTCATTTTGAAAAAATATCAGCCTTTTGTGCTCAGAAGGAAATTTTGATTTCGTTGCAGTGCACCTATTGTTTTCTGACTTTTCTATTGAATAACCAGTCAATCAATATCTGCTTATTACTTGTAACTTTGTACTGCAATTAAGAATACATATCGAGAAGGAGAGATCAATTGCACACTTTCATACGAGGCCTGCACTTGCACTGTCTGAATTTCTACAAATAATTAGAAAAAACAGCCAAATGATGTCAGCCTCTAAAGTAAGACGCAAAATTACATCGTCTTTTTAATCCACCATTGTCATAAACTGTCTACATCTTTTTGCAGACATCAATTTACTATTAGAAATAGATTTTCAAAGTCCAAAAACGTATTCATAAAGTTTTGGAAAAATTATAAATTCCAGTAAAGCCCGTTCACCTTACACACGCAAATCATTCTTACAGTAATCCGTTTGAGTGGGTAAAATAGTGAATGGTCTACAGTTGTTTGTTTGTTTTTTTTCAAAATTGATTAACAGTGTGCACTCTTCGGCACATGGCCATTCGTCGAAATTCTTTCATTCGAAAATAGCACAACGGCTGCAAGACCGAATGAAATCCGATCAACAGTTGCAGAATCCATCTGGGCTGCGTCCACCAATAGGCGCTGGCGAAACGATACCCGGATAAGTACAGGTACTGTAACAACTGTATCGTCGAATACGGTACGATGAACAGTACGTCGACGAACAATACGCTGCCGATGACCAGCAGGTATTTGTGCCTGGACAACGTCCGCATACGGTACACTTTGCGACCAGTGCAAATTGACGGTCTCGTTATCGTTATGGTTGGCGTTGTGAAACTGGTCTGCGACGTTTTTCGACTTCCCCCGCTACTTCGACTGTCCGAGCCAAATCGAAATTCCGTATGGAATCGACGCACTCGTTTCAGTATTAGACCGTAGCAACTGACCACGATGACCAAACACGTAAGGCACACGACGATCGTAGCGAAGAGAAAGGGAAAATGAAAATCGTCGCTGTGACGCTCCCTGGTTATGGTGGCTCGAGGCGAGCCACCGAGAAAGTCCCTCGGATTAAATTTCGACTTCAACAACCATCGATCGGTGAAGTTGCCAACGTCGCTGTCGTTGGACGACATCGTCGAGGGGGCCGTATAATGATGGATCGCCGATCGCTGTTTGCCGAAATTGGCGGGAACGTAAACGCTTTGAACGTTGGTGCTCAGGTACTTGGTCAGCACGTTGCCCATGCCGAAGCTGAAGCTCAACAACCACGACAGGGAGACGAAAATAATCACTAGCCGTCGATTTATCCGGCGATACAGCAACGGTTTCTTGACCACTACGAACTCGTTGACGGTGAACAAAAGTAAATTCAATATGGTCAACATGTTCAAGCATCGCAACAGCATGACGATCCATTGTTTCATCATCGTCAGTCGTACGACGACGTGTAACGAAAAAATGCCCAAACTAGGCAAACACCAAGCAATTAAAGCGACGGCTTGAAGTGTTTCAACGAGCGAACAATGAAACACGAGTAAATAGAATACGTTGTCCATCAACTTCTTATTCATCAACAGCACGAGGAACACGAACGAGTTCAGCATCACGGACAGCATTCCCAGCATAGCGCAAGCCCAATTGGCTATCAGCGATATTCGCCCGGTAGTGACGAATAGTTCGGTGATTTCGTTGTTGATCAATATCGTTGTAGCGTTCATGGCTGAATAGCGCCCGGAACACCACTGGCTGCAACGTTTTTTTTTTGCTTGCTTCGATTTGGCGCGAGCAAAATCGAGATATTATTAAATTAGCTGCTAATATCGCGGCTGCAACTGTATCGACGTCACTCGACGACTTGTTTCACGAGCTGGCAAACTAAATCGGTGTCCCACACTGCTCACTTTCAGGCGCAAAAAACAATCCGCTTATAACTTCGTCAATTTGACTTTCACGCGGCTAATCCCAAACGAGGAAAGCGAGCGAGCGACGAAAGAAGAAAAAAAACATCCATATAAATTTTCATTTTCTCTCCAAAATAAAGCAAAATTGAATTCAAAAACGTTTGCCGCCTTCGGGTTAGAGAAACGAAACAAAAACGAGCGTCAAAAACAAAAAATCGTCACGGATCACGATTTTGTCATGTATTTTTCGCAAATCAGTTAAAATCCACAATCTTTTCGTCGAAACGAAGATTTCCGAGAAAATAAAATTTCTTTGCGCATAAAAAATTACGCCGAATCTTTTTTCAGTTGAATCCGACAAATGAAAATCTCATCAATCCGTCCATCCATTTGGCGAGATTTTATTAGTCCATTTCGATGATTAGCGGAACGTCGGATGTGTATATAGATGTTACTCTTTGCGCGTATAGTTGAAATTAAGAACAAAAAATCTCAACTATAGTCGCACATTTAGCAACTAGAATCTAGTCGAAACGGGCATTTTCCGAGAACGTGGAACGAAGAAGAACGCGTTTTGATGAAATTATACTAATTACAATACTCCCGGATTATCTAACTTCTGAAACAAAAAAAAACCTTTCACTTAGGTTTCATGTTTCTAGAAAAAACATACAGTAACTGTGAACTATAGTTGTGTGAGGACAATAGTTGAATATCTTGGACTCTTGTTCATGAATTTATTCCATGGTCGCCGAGAATTAACAGAGGCAAATTCAAGACATATATTCGCTGTGTATTAACATATGCCATTGGAAACAGGCGTCGGCCTATGGTAATACACAGTGGTCCAGGGTGCCAAGAATGACGACTATTAAGGACTATGGTTGAATATATTAAGGACTACAGTTATGAATATATTATGAACAATATTCGAATATCTTATTTTATCATAAGAAATATCTTTCTTATGAACTATAGTTGAATTTGGTATGGACTACAGTTGAACATGGTGGACTATAGTTAAATGTATTATGAAGTAGTCCATGACACCTTGGGTGGCTATGACCGATTCAAAAAACATATAACCGCTGTGTACTAACATTAGCCATTAGACATAGGCATTTGGCCTATGTTAATACACAACGATCCGAGGTGTCAAGTGTGACTACTATTATGAACTAAGTTGAATATTGTGTGGACTGTAGTTGAATATATTATGAACTACAGTTGATTTAGTCTGGACTATAGTTGAACATCATGGACTATGGTTGAATATATAATGAAGTAGTCATCCATGACATGCTGGGCCGCTATGTATTAACATAAGCCAATTCTAAAAACGTATAACCGTTGTGTATTAGCATAGGCCGTAGAACATATGCCTTTGGCTTATGTTAATATACAGCGCTCCAGGTTGCTCAGACTACTATTATGATCTACAGTTGAATATATGATGGACTATAGTTGAATATATTATGAAGAATAGTTGAATACATATGACAACAGTTGAATTTAGGATGGACTATAGTTGACTATATTGACACCTTTTCGATCACAAGCCGAACTCTTAAAGTGCTCGATGATCAACATCAGGGTGACATTATTAAAATCGAAATAATATCGTGCTGCGTTTTTTTTCTAATTCCACTCGACGTGTCATCGTCTCATCGTGCAAATATTCGCCTCGACTCTACGTCAAACGATAATGTTTTTCGATCATTATATTCTGTTGTTTTTTAAGCTCATTCGTTGTCTTCGCCAAGTAAAACGATGCCATTTTAGGTTTCAAGATCGAAAAAAAACGAAGCTGCACATTGACGAAAGAAGAAAAATCTGAGATATGTTATTTGATTTCAAAAAAAAAATTCACTGAGAAAATTGTTTCAAACAGGCAAATTAATGAATAATACAAAAATGGTACCTGAACATCAAATTACTGTAACCAGGAAATGTTGCTATAGTCTCATTTGAAGTATACTAGAACTATAGTTCCTCACGAACTATAGTGGAAGCTTAACTATAGTCACACTTTGAACTATAGGTGCAAAATGAAGTATGAAATGTATCGCCATAACGAACTATTTTATATTTGATCAGTCCATTTTCAAATTGTCGTAAAACCTGAAGAACCTGCAAATCACGTTTACCGTTTTTTCACAGTTTACTGTATAAAATTATGCGAAATTTTAAAAAATTTTTACGCTTCCGAAAAACGACCGGTTCGGATTATGTTCAACGCCTATACGCTTCATCCGGTGGCAACAAAATTGCCTCTAGTTGTCGAATCCGTGACCTCGTATGGTAAGAAACCGGCGATTTTTCTTTGTGTGCCGGTCGCTTTTTTGTTTTTTAATTTTGTTTTTCGTTTCAATTTTTTAGAAAGAACTCTTTTGGGCGGTGCGAAAAATGGTTCCTTAGTGAAATACACCGCAAATCAAGACCAGCACAATTGTAATTTTTTGTTTAAAACCGAAAAGTGCTCATACGTTCATTGAAAAACACATTTTCAGACGGACTTTACGTTTGTAAGAATTTCGCCAAGAAATCCGTTAGCCAATTAAAAATAATCGCCGAACATGAAATTCTAATAGCACTCTCAGGTTAGTACGCTAAAAGGACAACATTTTTGTTTTGTCCATTCGGTATAGCACCTTGTCCATGCATGAAAGGTGTCTTCTGATAAAACCATAGTTGCCCAAAATACCCCCAAAATACCCTAGTTGCGCAACCACTATAATGTCCAGTGACTATAGTTGTTCATTATTTTTATCTCCGTCAAACTATAGATGGACTTATCACCGTTCACGATTGTCAACATGTCAACTACCCAGTCGTCGCTTGGTTGCAAAAAATCAAAGGTGCCAACTTCTTCGCAGCCGAAGATGTGGTAAGTTCGACACGAATTTTGTTTTCGAACTTCATTTTCAAGCAAAAATTCGTTTTAAAGGCGCTTGAGAAGAATTTCGAGAAGAAAAATCATCCGGATAAACCAATTTTGTGTTTGTGCGTCGTTGTTAGAAGAAAAATTCTCATATTCTATTGGCAAAATCGCGAATTTGTCGAATTCACGAGTTTGGTAAATCCACGAACTATAGTTGCCAATGAACTATAGTTTTTCTAATGAACAATTGTTTATAAAATATAGTCGTTTTTGAACTAGTCGCTGATCAATTGACTATAGTCCGTGCCGAACTATAGCCTTACAAGAACTATAGTTGCATATTGGAGTATAGTCCTGCGTTATATTTAGCCAGATATCACTTATCCTGAGAACGTTCGATCTGCTGTCTGGTGCTGTGGCCTGCTGGGACTGGCTGTCCGCGACGAATACTATTTACTCAACGTTTTCGATTTGGACAGTAAAGTAACGCGTCTAGGACATAATTCTCTGGAATTTTGTTTTTCAAGGCGTTTTTTTGAAGGACGAAGTGGCGGGAAATACGAAATTTTTATTCACAATGGGCAATAAGTCCGTCGAGCCAGTCATCACCCCGCTGAACGACCGGAAGGTCATTGGCTTCTGTCGAGACGAGACTATGGTGTTCGTGACCTTGGATGGTCAGTCGGCCACTCGCTCCGGCTACGCGGATATCCGATGGTCACAAGTTCCGAACGCTGTCGGTATTGGATTCATTTTTGACCCGTTTGAGAAGATTCCGATCGTTTATTTGTCTTCAGAATACGATTTTCCGTTCCTTTTGGCTCTCTTTACCAAATCCATCGAAATCCGTTCATTGAAGCCGTCGCAGCTAATCCAAACTATTGACATCCAAAAACCGGAATTTTTAAGTTTCAGTTACAGGTAACTCTAGTTGCTAGACTGTTATAGTTGAACAATAGTTGTTACGCGACTATGGTCGCCTTTTGAACTATAGTTTGCTGAAAAACTAATTTTAGGTGCTGCCTGTACGTCGTCAGTCACCCCGTGGCAAATTTAACCGATTTGTACTGTTTGGACGCGTTGCCGACGTTGAAGACGAATATTCAAATTTGCGTTAGGGAAAGACAATACGAACTTGCGGTTCAGATGGCCGAGAACGTCGGCGACGAAGCGGGCGACGTGAAATCGAAACGAGTCAACGAAATCAAACATTTGTACGCGTTTCATTTGTATTGCCAGCGCAAATTCGAAGAAGCCATGGACTTGTACGGTCAGATAAACGCAGGTTGGTCGGCGACTAGTTATCGCGAGCGATTATATTTCATTAAGAACTACAGTTGCACAGTTCACGAGTGGCTAGTGAAGATTTTTTTACTTGTAGAAGTTGTTTATGTGGTCGGACTGTTTCCCGACTTGCTCCCGGAAGAGGTTCGCAAGCGAATGTCGTACCCTGGTATGTTGCCGAATGATTTCGCTAAAAACGAACTCGTTCAAGGATTGCAAGCGTTGGCTGCGTATCTATCGATGGTAGGCACCGATTGAACAGTTTCCAAACAAATTCCTTCGCTGGCTGACCGCGTTTCGTGTTCAGTTTAGAACGAACACGGCTCGATGGCTGTACGATCATGCGAAATCGAAATCGACATCGCACAACGAGCCGGCGGCGGATAGTGAGAAGAAATTGCTCGTTGACGAAAAAAGCGAGTCGCAGCAAAGGGATTTATTGAAAATCGTCGATACGACACTTTTGAAGTGTTATTTGCAAGTAAACGGGCCGTTTTTGAAACGAACTTTTCGTGAACGGTTTTTTTGTTTTTCCAACAGACTAACGATATGCTCGTCGCTTCGTTGCTTCGCTTGCCCGACAACAGTTGTGACGTCGAGGAGAGCGAGAAAATTCTATTGAAATACAAAAAATTCAACGAATTGTTTTTACTGTACGAAAGGAAACGAATGCACGACTCAGGTATTGTAAACAATCGTCAGTTGAGCTGTAAAATTAATTAAAAACTAAAAATCTGTCGTCGTACGTAGTTTAGCAAGCATTTTATTTTACTTTCATCGTGTTTCTATTTTTACTCGATTTCGATAGCGCTGGAACTACTAAAAAGCCAGGCCAAGCTGAAAGACTCGCCGTTGAAGGGTTTGGCTCGTACTGTTCATTATTTGCAAAACTTGGGCAACGAAAATTTACCGTTGATTTTCAAATATGCAAAGTGGGTACTGTCTGAAGAATTGGACGAAGGAATGAAAGTAAATCTCGACTACAGTTGCCGTTTGGCTAGTGAATTATTTTTGCTTGTTGTCTATTGAATTATAGTCAAATTATTTCGCAGATTTTCACCGAAGAATGCGACGAAGTTTTACGTTTGGATCGCGAGAAAGTTTTCGATTTTCTTATGCGAGAATCGCCGAAAGCCGTGGTTCCGTATTTAGTAAGATTTTTGATGTAAATCAATTTTTTCCCGTTAATACCTTCGGCGCGACCCGTTCAGGAGCACGTCATAACCCAATGGAACGACAAATCGAGCAGATTTCATTTGGTTTTGTTGGAACAAATGATATTATCGGTGAAGAAGGCAATGATCAATTACGTTTCTAGTTTGCAGTCGGGTAAGCGTCTGACTAGGTCTTTTTTTTGTTTGTGATCTTACAAATGTGAGCCGAAATCGATTTCAGGCCAGTCGGTAGCGTCCGCGGGCAAGGAACCCGGCGATCTAGGACCCATGAGGACAAAATTGTTGAATTATCTAGAATTCTCATCGTCGTACAATCCTGAACTGTTAATCGTTCAGTTGCCTCACGATTGTAAGTTACAAGTTTTTGCTCGTTTCGTTACGTTGAAGACAAATTTTTAGTACGTTTTCGATTCTAGCCATGTTCGAAGAACGAGCGTTGATTCTCGGCCGTTTACATCAACACAAACAAGCCATAGCCATTTACACGAACATTTTGCACGAGCCCAAAAAGGCCGAGGCGTACTGTAAATTTCATTACAATAACGCCACGCAGCCAGAAGATGGTCAGGTGTTCTTGACTCTATTGGCCGCCTACGCTCAACCGCCCGACAGTACGGTAATGGGTGTCCGATACGCAGGTTTGGATAAGCCTAGACCAAACGTGTCTCTAGCCCTGAAGATCTTTCAAGAATACGCGCCGTATTTGGATACGGTCAAAGTATATCCTGGCAGCTGCCGATCAACTATAGCCGCTGAATAACTATAGTTGTTGCTTAACAACTGCAGTTTCTACAACTATAGTCACTGAGCAACTGTTGTCTTTGAGCAACTGTAGTCACCGAGCAACTATAGTCACTGGACAACTACAGCCTTCGATCAACTATAGTCGCTGAACTATACTTACATGGTAACTGTTTGAAGGCTCTTGCTCTTTTCCCTTCTTCCACTCGATGGAAAGAACTATGGATCGCTTTGTCATCCGTTTTGCAAGAAATTTCGAGGAAGAAACGCGACGTCCAAATGCGGAACGGGCTATTTTATTCTCAACACTTGACAGTACAAAATATTTTTTTTGCGGTTTTGCACACGTTTGACTAACAGAACTCATTTTGGCGCGTTCCTGTGCAGACGAGGGCTCAAAAAATGAAAGGACTAAACGTGAAAGTGATGATAAACAGTCAGTCGACGTGCAAGACGTGCGGCAAGAAAATCGGCGCCAGCGCCTTCGCCCGTTTGCCTGATCAATCGTTGGTGCATTATTATTGTATATCGAAAGAGTAAACGAGCAAAATTTCTTCACTATCTATGTATATTTTTTTGCTTCTTTTTAAACGAGTATTCTTCTCGGGTGCATATTTATATGAATTTTATTTATTTTTATTGCAAATTTTAAATAAAAATTGATTTTCAATGGGCTCAGCTTTTATTGGACTTTACACTTTACACTCATTGGTTTCATTCATTGTCTGCCTGTCCGTCGGTACTTTACACTCTTCACTCCGAATGCTAGTCTCAAGGCCTCCCGCTTTACACTCTTCAGTGTTAGGCTCTGGTTTTATTACTGGACGGTCGGTTTTTTGTTTTTCTCGTTTGAGTTATTTTCAAGTAAGCTTAGGGGATAACACTATACACTCATTAGTTTCATTCGTTACTGGTCGACACTTTCACTTTACACTCAGTCTGACGGCCTATCCCATACGCGAGTCTGACACTTTACACTCGTCAGTCTTAGACTCGGTTTTATTGTTGGACAGTCGTTTTTTGTTTTTTTCTTTCATTAATGTGATTAATTGGTGTTTCTTCTTCGAGAACATCAAAGTTTACCGAAAATAATAGCTCGGCATTTTGTAACCGAGACAATTACCACAGTTGCTACGAAATCAACTTCGAGAAACTAATTTTACGTTCGTCGTTTTTCTTTTCGGTCGTTAAAAGTGAAACGTTTACGGTATATTTTTCTTTCTCGTCCATCAGTCAAAAAAATCAAGCGAACTATAAAACGAAATTATCGCCGAAAAAAGTTTCTCTTTAATGAGACTTTTTTTGAAACACAAATTCTACTGGATCGAATAATTATTTTATTTTATTGAAAAAAATAGAAATCTTTGGCCGCAAAAAATAAAATGGTATTTGTGTGATTTTTGTTCAATAATAACAGAAAAAAACAAAATGAAAAACGAGATACTTTTTGAGATAAATGTTACAAATTTTTCAAACTTATCAAAGACATTCCGCAGTCTTCAGCGTGCCCAAAAGTAGATGGGCCAAATGGCTATGGCCATTCCTGATTAATGCATCGATAAAAGGCCCCCACCAGTAAGATTTGGCTTGTAGAATGGTCAAAAAGTGTGCCACTCGGTCGTCTCTATTGATCTGAAAAAACAAAAAACGAGCGATAGCCATTGAAAATCGAGTTAGAAACGGGATGCAAGCAGAAAATCGTGTTAGAAACATGTGTCGAGGCAAATTTGCTCGATAAATCGATGTCCAGTCCGCGTTTTTTGCTTTCAAAGCGGCATAACGAGCAAAACGTGTTTACTTTCGAGTAGATTTCCGTCATATCCTTGTATTGCATGGCTCGTCGCGCAATCAACGTTCGCACGAGATCTTTCGGCTCCAAATCTTGAAGCAAAGCGTCGTATTGAGTTTCGAGTACTTTTCGATACTTTTCCATCGTCACGTCGTACGGCGGCGTTACGACGAGCAAGTCCGACGAGGGGAATAATTTTTTCGTCGTCGTCGTCGACCCTATATCAATATTAAATATATTTGAAAAATGATTGGTTTTTCGTACCAATTATGATTTAATTATAGTTCTCAGTGGGGGCCTCGAAACTAATTATCCCTCGCCGAGGCAAGCACCTTTGCTCATCGCCGACGGTCGATTTTTAGTTTTATAATGCGTCCAAGTGGGTAATTTAATGAAACACACGCACGCGAGCCGAGACGAAATGAAAAAAAAAATAAACTTTTCTCTAACCCAACGAAATCAGAACAATGAATGAGCTGGTTGCAGCTCAAAATCGCGCATGGATCGAGTTCGAAACAAGCGCTTTTCAATTTCGAGTCTCGAGAATCTCCTCACTCAGTCATTCATCAAACTCAATATATCATCGCGGCGCGTTACTCGAATGTGTCGCGATCGTCATGTCGTCGAGCGAGGAAAAAAGCCGGGCGACAAACATATCGGGCGCAATCCTGAGACAAGCCAATTTTGCGCTGGAAAACGGTGGAAAAAAGCTAAAAAAGTCGCCCGGCCGACGAGTTAGCGAGTCAAAACTGCGCAACTATCGAAGAAATGCGAGAACTCGAGTTAGTAATATGTACTCGGTAAACCTCATCGTCTACTATTTTATTTGTACGAAAACATGTAACCCACAGCCGACGACCGAGTTCGTAAAGATTTTTAAAGGCGATTTTTATCTGAGCAGGAAAGTCGGCGCTGAAAACTAAAAACGCGTAGCGGCTAGCGATGAAACGAGCACTTCTTTTTTTCTCGTTCAGCCGATGATATTGGCGAAAAGCAAACAATTTCAACGAAAAACGCCCCGCGATCGGACCTCTCATCCGTTCAACGGATTCAATTTTTGCTCGAAAAACTAATTCCGACGCACGTTTTTAATCGATTCGGTTTTCATTCGTATTCGTGTTTGCTCGAGGATCGAATTTTGTTTTAAAATTTGCATAAAGCGCTGTTTTAATTAAAAATTTGTATCCGCAGGAAGCTAAAGTCGTTAGCTATCGATTTTTGATTAAAACCGTTCTCGCAAAAAATTGCCTCGAAAGATGAACGAAAAATAAAAAAAATCGTGCTCTCTGATTACTTTTACAACCATTTTTGCAATCGACTTGCGCTACGCTAGATTTTTATCGATAATTTGCAAAATACATTTGTAATTTGATTTTTACCTCGAAACTTGAATGAAAAACAAAAAAGTTGCGCTCGCCGATCGTTTTCAAAGATAAGACCGCCGACTTCCTCATCCTGTCCAAACGCTGACTAATCGTTCGTAAATTCGAAACTTTCGAAACGAATTTTTGCTCCGTTAGTGTGTAGTTTTTTTTTATATTCCGACAATTTTCGAAAAGAAAATTTCGTTTTATCTTCTTAGATTGTGTAGGTGCAGTCAAGTTTTACAGCTGTTGTTGATCATTAATTAAGACGAAAATTTCAAAAAAACTGTTATAGTCCTTTCACAACTTCGGTTGGAATAATAGTACAATAATCCTAATAGCTGAGATTTACAATCCGAGTTCGATATTGATTTTCCAGCACGCAATTTAGATTCAGGTATCTGTATCATCTAACATGCTTAATGATGAATATCTGAATAAAAATTGTAAATTTTAACTTTTGGATTACTGTAATTTTATTCCAGCCATAGTTGTGGAAGAACTATAATAGAATTTCAATTACAATCAAATTTCACTTCAATTCAATCAAAAATTCAATCTTCTTCAATTAAAAACTGTTGAAGGAATCAGCAAGCATGATTTACAGTCTTACCATACAGTACACTAGAATACAGTAAACCTTCACTGACAGCCAAAAAATTGAATTACTGTAACTCGACGACGGAAATTAGCTTGTTGATTGAATGAATTTAGTTCTTGCACGAAATCGCTGACGGTACGCCGCGTTGTGTTTAAATTTGATTTACATTTCAGCCGTGACGTACTGTTTGAACATTTGCAATTCGAAAACTAAGTTCGCAGCTCATTGCAATGTTTATGATTTTCGCATTTGCATTATCGTGATTTTTGAATTTGCTTTTAGACAGACGGTGTTTTTTCGGTGAAATATTTTGCAATAAATAGACGGTTCAGAACTGTGATCTTCACTTGTTCAATCTTATATTCAGATTTTTGATTCCTGATTCCAGTGCCAAAATGAGAACCTTCGTCGTCTGCCTCGTTCTCTTGACCATCACTGTCACCATTCTCGCTAAAGAACAAAGACCAACTGGTGAAGAAAGACCAACTGGCGGCAAAGGACCAACTGGCGGCAAAGGACCAGATGGTGAAGAAAGACCAACTGGTGGCAAAGGACCAACTGGCGGCAAAGGACCAACTGGCGGCAAAGGACCAGATGGTGAAGAAAGACCAACTGGTGGCAAAGGACCAACTGGCGGCAAAGGACCAACTGGCGGCAAAGGACCAGATGGTGAAGAAAGACCAACTGGTGGCAAAGGACCA
>JAQGBA010000433.1:0-35488 GCA_034698125.1 Prionchulus punctatus | reverse complement strand
ATTTAAAACCAGGAGATGAATATCCTCCGAAATTGTGTTTTCGCACAGGGGGTCGAGGACTTTTGAGCGGCACTGTATATATAATAATGTGCGTCAAAAGACGAAACAGCGTGCCTGATTGTCGAGGTCTTTAATTTTCGACTTAGTTTAAGTTTAAGTTTGATTAACTTGATAAATGTTAATGCGTTAATAATTGAATGTTGGATTATAAACATTAGCTTAGCTGTAACTTTAGCTAAAGACTTTTCTGCTTTATTCATAAAAAAAACCACAGACATCGGCAGTTGCTTTTTGAACCGAAAACACTTTTTACTATGTTTCCGCTCGCCTGGCTGGTAATAACTTTTATTTTAACAAAAAAAATATTCCAATAATTTATGACTCACGACACTTTTTCAGTTTTAAAAATCATGGGCCTTTGTATACGCAGCTAAATGGTTGAAAGTAGTAAGGTTCTGTGTTAATCCAATAGTACTCGTTTATGTTTTCGGATACGGAAACCGGATTGATATAAACACTTTGAGCAGTTGGATTGTTGCATGTAGGTAGGTCGGAAAACCAATTGTTGGTGTAATTGGTTTTCGCCAGTGTTCCTGAAAAATCTTCCCAAGTCCATGAATATCCGGAACGATCGCACATGTGCGGAAATGATACGATATTTTCCAGTCCGATCCAAGCCGGTTTGCACTGAGAAACAATGCCGACGATTTGATTTTCAGTCGGATTTAGGATGGATGGTAGATGCATGCCGTTTTCCTGAAACATAAAAGCCAACAGTTCAATTGCTATGATAACAGTCTCCAGTGGTTTAGTACCTGACAAGTTAATTGTGCACCGAAATAGTCCACCCCCTGTTGGTCATCAGTGGACAGATAGCAATTGCCATTGTAGTAGAATCTTTTGCTGGACCAAAGCCAGGCGCCTGTGTTGGACTTGTTTTGCGGGAGAGATGGACGACAGCATTTGGAATCGTCGTCGAGGTATCCCGGTGATAAACTGGATGAATCGCACGAGCCGGATTCCGATGGACCGGACGACTGTCTAATGCATACAAACGGATACAGGGAATCAGGAAACGCCGCGTTTACGTTGCCGTCTTCGGATAGATACGCAGCGGATGCATTGTTTGATTCGCAGGTAATGCTGGATTCGACGAATGGAGCGATTTGGTTGTTTCTCCACCAAACCCATTCTTCATCGCCGAAGGTTAACGAGTACACCAAACCCAACCACGATGAGCCGCAGTTGACCATCGATTGAATCAGTCTCTTTTCGAATGAATTACTGAAATACAATGATAAAGCAGATGAAAAATAAATAATCACACTTGAAAATAGTTTCACTTGTAGTAAGCCAGATCGGAATTCATCGATCTGCATTTCAATTGAGCACCGAACCAATCGGCCAATGGTGTTGCCGCGTTAGGTTCGGAAAACGACGACCAGTAGCATAAGCCATCATTGTAAATCCAGCCTTCGCTGCAAGGTTTATATTGTCCTAAATGAATGAGGGCATCAAGAAAAACCATCAGGATATTTCAGATTCAAATACAGATTCAGATCCAGATCCAGACTCCAAAACAAATTCAGATTCAGATATATATTCTCTGATCCATAATGTCATATTGAAGTCTCTTTTAGTAGACTACAGTATACTAAAGTTATTTAACTTCGAATGACCGACACTCTAATTCAAAGTTACCTTCGACACAATAACAAAACAAAACGAAAAAAGCGATGTGACGAAGCATTTTGAATATAGGTCAACTGCTTCGAATCTGTCTCGCTTTTGTAACTTATATATAGCCAGTGCAATTAGCGAACTTGTCACTTGACAGGCGACGCCTTTAATTCTCAAAAAAATCGTCGTATCTTATCTGCATTCTTTTACTTTGTATTAGTGCGTGGAATATGCATTTTTGTCGTTCACTATCTGTCATATTTTAATAGGATGAATTTTAGCTTTCAACAACATGCGCGAAACAAATTTTGTTTACTGTACTTAGCAACAACGTGCGCTTTTACAACATTGCTGACTGCTTCACAATGTGATTATGGTTGGTCTACACTTGCTGTCTTACACTACTTCATTGCATTTAATATATCAGATAAAACAAAATAACTGCACCGATTCATAAGATAAACTGGTAGAATAAGAAACGAAGCGGAAATTAAAATTTATACACGCAAGTAAATGGAATCAAAGTTGCTGTGGTATTGCTGTACCAATAATAAGCATTAATGCTGGAGTGCACCTGGACAGGTTGGATGTAGGCGTTTTGATTTATCGTGCTGCAACTCGGTTGATCAGTCTGATTTTGGAACCAATTGTTAAAGTAGCCAGTGTCGTTGAGGAATCCAGAGTAATCTTCCCAAGCCCAGCCCACGCCCGAATCATCGCAGATATCATCAGGGATAACGTTCTCCAACCCGATCCAAGATGAACTGCACTGAGAAACGATGCCCACGATTTGATTTTCGGAAGCGCTGTGGATCGATGGCAAGTGCATTTGATTTTCCTGTAGCAAGATAAAGATAGCGAAATAGTTCACTGGTCAGCGCAATAATTTGCTTGCTAACCTAAATAAGAGTACATGATTTAGTTACTTGACAAGTCAACTGTGCATGGAAATAATCCAGCGATGAATCGCTCAAAGTGGTCAGATAGCAAGTGCCGTTTGTGTAAAATCTTTTGGGCGACCAATCGTAAGGATTTTGCAACGCCATCTGGCAGCATTTGGAGTTTTCGTCCAGATAGCCAGTGGACAAGCTGGCAGGGTCGCAATTGCTCGGAGGTGTTCTACCCGACGAAGCCTTGATACAAACGAAGGGATATAAAGAATCTGGGAATGCCGCTCGAATAGAAGAGTCCGAGGAGAGATAAGCGGCTGATGGGTTGTATAGGTTGCATGGTTGACCAGTGGTCACGTTTGGTTCAACGACGTTGTTCCTCCACCAGACCCAGTTGCTCTCACCGAAGGCTGACGAGTAAACTAACCCTAGCCAAGATGGACCGCAGTTGACCAGCGACTGGATGAGACTGGCTTCGAAAGAGTTACTGAGAGAAAAAAGCTAATTTTATGACTTGCTAATTGATGCATGTACGCAAGCTGATACTTGAAGTAAGCCAAATCGGAATTCATTGACCTGCAGGTCAGTTGAGCTCCGAACCAATCGGCCAATGGCGATGCAGCATTTGACCGGAAAAACGAGGACCAGTAACACAATCCGTCATTGTAGATCCATCCTTCAGCACATGGAGCTGATTGGCCTGAAATACTATATTCTAAAAATCCTCTAGATAGCCTGTTAATCTGTTTGAGCTTACCAGCAACTGAGTTATAAAAACAAAACAAAATCGAAAAAACAATGCAGGCAAGCATTTTTGGCAAACACTTTTGCAGTTTGGCCGATGTCTCAAGTTGTAATTTTGTCACATACTTATTTAAAATCAGCTCAGCTTATCAGAGCCTTTTACATCGTACATGTGTGCATGACAATGTCACTCGCCTAACATGTTTTTTTAAGGAAGATTGGTTTATATCGAGCTATGTATGACACAACAACTGACAGTTTTTCTTTTTGAATTTTCCCCAAAACCTGATAGACTTCCAAAAATTGCGATAATTCACAAACTACGATACTAAGTACTATATGGGAACACCAAAAAAAACATTTTCACAGGTCAGAAATTACAGAATTATTTACAACAATCTTCCAGATCCGGACTCGAAATGGGGTCCTTCGTGGTGTGTACCATGTTCACGGTCCGGTCCTCCAACCAAACTGTGGTCCGCGCTACTGTCGTACGGTCCGTTGATGCGAACTTCAGTGCCAATGTAACCCGGTTGGCGAATGATTTCGTCGCGAACGCCGGCACCTCGAATCAGCTCTATAGCTACGGGGGATTCGCGGATCATCCCATCACGATATTCAGATTCACGCCAATGCCCACCATGCGCTCCGGTTTCCTCATGCAACCGCCCTTCATTGTGATAGTATCTATCGTACATTTGTTGTGTACTACGATCATTAAATTCGGCGTCCTCACGGTCGTGGCTATGACCAGTTATTTTTTCTTTCACATTCGCAGCGACATCTTTGATTTTTTCAACAAAGTTGGACATATCGAAACTAAAAAATAAATCTAAGTACCTGCAATAGGTTCATCTACATAAGACTCAGAGTAGTTTTGGGATATGGCGAAGGGGGAGGGCGCTATAGATGATCTATTATTTCAAGAATTATTGGTACTTACATTTAATGTATTAGATGAAAAAGATTGGTAAAACACGAAATTTTGATCATGAAAGTTTGCATGTGTGTATTTATACTAGACGAATTTCGTTTGAGCAGATTTTTTATTGAAATCTTTAACTCGAAGATCTTTCCAGTTTTGTTGCTCGTGTATTAACGTTCATGTGTCGACAACAAACTTCCATTTATAGATGCTGTTCACGAAGAAATTTATGTTTAAATGGTCATGACAAAATAAATAAACTTCCATTTATAGATCGTTCATGGAACAATCTTAACCATGTTGTTTGTTTGCACAGAGAAATTTTGTCATTTTTTTTGGAAGTGTTGACCCACAAATATATACAAATCGTCATATGGAGAAAACCATGAATCAATTCCACTTGAAGATTGCAAAGTGCAAATAATGTAAAAAAACAAATAAACAAAACTGTCCAACGTGAAAAAATTGTTTTTATGGCGGACATAAACATGAAGACGCGAAGACACAACATTTATGGACTTTCGAAACACGTCTTTTAATGTTGATTCGCAAGTACATGTTCAGTAGTTCTGTTGCTCAGGCTCAAGTCGTTCAGTGGTTTCTCGACTGTTGGTAGCAACTTGAAGATACAGAATTACATTTCACTTTTGTGAACATGCTAAGACTGTATATCTCGAAGTACTGTAAGCGTGTTCTGCTTGTACTTTGCTCTCATTAATAAAGTTTTCAAGTCGATAATATGGAAGCATTTCTCTCAGAGCAAAATACTAAATTGGTTTTAAATGAATGATGATGTTGTTGAAAAGTGGATGATTTTACAACCTGAAGTTGAACAGTGCAGTGAACTGAACGCATAATTTTAAAATTTATTTGAATTTACCAAAACCACAAACCAAATAAATTAGCATATCTCACTCGACTAAGGTTGCAAAAATTGACATCTACCCTACAGATATCGTAAAACACACTTCTTGACTGGACTCATTCAACATTTACAACATATCCGATTCTCATTCCTGCAAGCGCCGATTTTCTATCTAGGAGACCTGATTCACGACAATCTCCACTGTATGGACCTGTCTCCTCTCGCAAAAGTCCTTCGATGCGATAGTTCTCATCACTCATTTGACGTCAGTCGCGATCACACCCTCAGTCATAAATGCGAGCAGTTATCATGTCTCTTATTAAATCCTCAGCAACATCTTTAACCATTTCAACAAAGTTCGACAAATCGACACTTAATGAAGTGAGCCGATGTTCGTGAGTTATCGTCATCTACATTTCTTTCTACATTAAATAGAACTGATAAAATAGGTCTTTCTTGTCATTTTTACAGAACGAAGGAGAAAATTGATTTATGTTATGCTGAAGTTGTTGAAAAGTGGACCATTTTATGATCTGATGCTATGAAGTGTAATGAATGGTTACTGATAATTTTACTTTTTTTTATTTAAATTTTCCAAAACCATAAACCAATAAAGCAGCATGAAAAGTTATGAAGGTATCTCACACGACTATAGGTTTCAAAATACACCAGCCTATACCCTAGCGATATCGTAAAACAAAATTCTTGAACAGTCTCATTATCAAATTGTGCTTCAACATTTACAGCATATCTGATCCTCTCGGCCCAAATTCCTGCAAGCGCCGATTTTCAGAATCACCATATTGTCCTCCAACAATGCCTGCGTCCATTTGCCCTTGATCACGACCATCGGCGCCAGTGTAGCGAGACTCGCGACTTTCAGCGCCGAAACCAGATCCTCGAACTTCATCATGTACGGCACCGGATTCACGTGCCATCCCGTCCCGGTATCCAGATGATTCTCGGCATTCTCCTCTGTACGGGCCAGTCTCCTCTCGCAAGCGTCCTTCGTCACGATAGTTACCATCGTCCATTCGACGGCAGTCGCGATCACATCCTCCATCGTGGCTGTGGCCAGTTATTCTATCTCTTATTGCGTCTTCAGCGACATCTTTAACCTTTTCAACAAAGTTCGACATGACGAAACTGAAAGAAAAAACCAAAGTAATTAATGAAGAATTTCAGAATTCATATAATGTGAACCCTCTATTGGTCGAGCTCATTGGGTCGGAGAAACTTCAGGAGATAAATTATTATTAATGGCTCGGGCTGACACATTATTTCACTGCGCTCACCTTTACGTAGCAAAAATATCAAATTAAAGAAAGATTTATTACAACACGAAATTGTGATCTGAACCAATTTGGCCATGTATTTATATTAATTTTTGTGCAAACAATTTTTTTGATTGAGAGGTTTAACATTATAAAATCTTTCCAAATTTGGTGTATTTTTAACAAATGTAAATGATAAACTACTGCATAGATCAGTTATAAAAAGGAGTCACGCTCGATTTGTTTGCAGAAACAAAAGTCCATTAAATTACAATGCATATTGTTATGTCAAAGTTATATAAACACATCCATCAAATTGGCGCATGGAACAGAACTTTATAAACAAATTAACAAATGAGCATTGCACGCTTATTTGCTAAACATGAAAACAAATTTATTGTTAGTTTTTAAAAATAGTCTCACTGACGGCCAAAATAGATTGAGATGTAAAATAGGAGTATTCCCTATTTTCATTGCTTTCCATTTGTATTTAAGGATTATATGGAAAATACCATACATTTGTATACACCACATATGATAAAATCCATGATCAAGCTTACGCATAATTGTAATTCCATCTTCACTCGCTTATAAACCGCAACTTATTAATGAAGCATCATTTCATCTTTCATCTAGGCGCGGCAAGGCGCGGCTTATACTTGTGAGTATAAAACCAGTGTTTAAGCATAGGAAAGTGAATTTTCAACTGAATTTTGAGTTAAATTTTATAAAATATACACATTTCAAGCATATACTGTATCTAAGATTTGTACGACTAGAAATCCTGGTTTGTAATCATAATCTATTTTCAGATCTTGATAAAGTTGTGATTATCGAATATTGCTTAAGGCTTTAAAGTTTGGAATGTTTTGAAAGTTGACATGTGGTAATACTTTTTATTCGATTTCTCCTGAAACAAATGCAGATTTCAAAATAACATGACAGGCAAAAGTTTGCAAAGTATGTCACCATTCTAAGTGATTGAAAAATAATACAGTCGCAACAAGTAAGGTGAAATTAAAATTTCGAGAATCATAATTTACAACAAGTCGGTTCTTCTAGAAATTCCCTAAAAATGTCCTTCACGACTGGTTCTGGAATTATTGTATTGTCCACCAATCATCATAATGATGCAACATCTGTCGCTTGGTGACCACACCGTCGTCGACTGGTACCAATTTTTATGCGACATTTGTTCATGGAAACTGCTGCAGATGCCAATTCGTTTTGGTGGCAATGGCGTTACAGTCCAAATTGATAAATTTGTAACGGTTAAAGCAAAGTACAACAGAGGTCGTAACCTTAATCGTCTGCAACGATGGGTCTTTGGTATTTATGACATCATGAAGAAAGAAGGTTACATAAGGTTCGTCGATCGTCGAGATGCCGCTACTTTGCTGCCAATCATCGAAAAAGTTATTCTTCCTGGTTCGACCATTGCTTCAGATCAATGGGTGGCGTACAATGGTATTCCAGCGATTCCTAACAGAAACTACATCCATCGTACAGTGAATCACACTCGGAATTTTATCGATCCAGTAACTGGAACTCATACAAACAACGTCGAAAACTACTGGAAACGTGCAAAATCCGTTTTCAAACGAATGAATGGCACGCGAGAAGGGTTTATCGAAAGTCATCTCGATGAATTTATGTGGCGTGAAAGGTATGGTCAAACTTTAGATTTAGCTTACACTAATCTGTTGTATCATATTCGTGAACGTAATCCTTGTTGATTTCATTTTAATTAAATCATTAAAATTTGTTGTTGGAATAAACTGAATACAATTGAAAGTAATTTCGTATTTTAAAAACCCAAAGAACAAAGATCAGAAGTGCATTTTCCTGAGAACGTACATCTAGTTTTTAAAAAGAAAAACTGGAGAAAAAAATAAATATGCTAATTTAAATTTAAAAAAAATTTTAGAGTCGGTCCCCGATTCGACAGTTATGTCGAAAATTGCTTTCGAGGTCAATAAAGTCGGGGAAAATATGCGAACGCCGCAAGAATGTCGAAGTCGATTTACAGCAAAAAAATCCGAATTGAAAATAAAAGCTGCGAAGGTCGAGAAGTCGGTGAAAAAAACGGGCGGCGGCGAAGCAGAAGCAGAGATTTTGTCACCGGAAGAAGACGACATGCTGAAATCGGCTGCGGCTGAAGAAGAATTGGAAGGAATATCGACTGGCTTCGATTCGTTCGAGGCTGAAACCGACGCTCGTCAAACAAACAGCAACGACTATTGCAGTTTTGAAATCACAGTTGCCAAGGTCGATTCATCGCCCAAATTAATATCGACTGCATCGCAAATCGAAGCTGAATCGGGGGATACCGAAGGAACGTCAGCCGCGAGAGTTCCAGTCGCTGTAAAACAAAAATCTTGTCCGCCGAAGCAACTTTCGACGAAGAAATCGTTTGCAATAATCGAGCAAGAAAAACGAATGCTATGCTACGATGAAGAAATGGCGCTGAAACTCACGATGTACGAAACTGCAACACGGTCTTATAATGTGACGAAAACGTATTTTGAATACAAACTGCAATCAGAATTCGGCTTACAAATAGAAGATTGAAATCTAGAGACAGCTCGTCTTTTCTTTTGTTTGCTGATTATGATTGTATCAAATTACGATTTCATTCGCTTCAACCATTGTTTATTAACAGTCGAGCCGTTAAACACCAAAATTTAACAAAATTTACAGCTAGCTGAAGTATTTTCGGATAATAGCGGATCGAACTAACATGCCGTTTTCTTCACGTCCATTATAGTCGTCTAACGAATGGGCAATTCTTCGTAATCTTCAAATTCCGGAGGATCTTGTAGTTTCGAAGATCGAGCGAAGTTATGCAAACGAGCTGTTGCAACGACTATTCGAGTACAGTTTTCAGGCCGAAATCGAAGCGGTCCAGTTTGATCCATGCATCTGAAGCGACTTTTCCAAACGCCAATAGCTCTTTCGACTGTGTTTCTTCGTCGCATTTGAGCAGTATTAAATTGCAATTCAGCAGGACTAATCGGATTACGAACAGGCGTCATTAACCACTTCTTCCGCGGGTATGCGCTGTCTCCTAATAAAAACCCATCGATTCGTCCACTTTCGAAAAGTTCGAACAGCTGGGATTGTCGAAGAATAAACGAATCATGTGTTCTGCCAGGCCATTCGGCGACAATATTTATGAATTCCAAATCAGCGTTGCAAACTACTTGCACGTTGATACTGTGAAATCCTTTTCTGTTGTCAAAGACAGCTGCTTCATTCGTCAAATTAACAACTTTAATATGCGTGCTGTCAACAGCTCCAGTGACATTCGGCAATTGAGCGATTTCGTAGTATTTTTGCTCGTTTTCAATGAACATTCAACGTTTTTGGAAACTTTATGAAATTCGCAGCTCGTGTTGCACAAATTGCTTGCGCAACGCCTGCCACTGATCTGCTAACAGTTGATTTGTCTACGTGGAAAAGTTCAGCGATCGTTTTGAAATAGTCACCAGTTGCAAAGAATTTCAATGCGATACATACTTGCAGACTATCATCGATATTCACCCGTTTTCTTGATTTTCCTCGTTAAATCGACCTTCAACAGCGCTTTTCATCGTCGCTCGACCAATATTCTTCGTCGCTCATTCGATTTTCGTCACTTATTTGAAATAAATTCATTTCGAAGTGAATTTTTTACTTTGCGCCGTTTTATTCGAATTTCGGGCGAAATTCACCCGAAATTTTGTTTTTTCGTTGACCTTTCAAGCTTATTTCGTGAATTTCTAATGCTAAAATCGGAGTTAAGACACCCCCGGTTTCGAGTTTAGGAGCCAACTTAAGATACATTTTAGCAAGTCAGCAACGCTTTTCTCTTAAATTTCCATTAAGTGCCATCTTAAGATAAAAGTTAAGATAATAGCAAGGTGAGCAACGGCCCTCTGTTTTATTTCATTGTAAAAACTATTTATGCATTTCTAAATGCTTGTGTTGCGGGTAGTGTGGTTTCATTATTAGAATGGTTAGGATTTTCCTTTTTGCAAACAAAACAAGTGACGTTTGTGTTTATACAATCTACAAATGAAAGTAGTAGTATTTACTTTGTACTTGTTTTGCGTATAAGTTAGTTTTACAGTATTCAGTTTATGAAAAGAAAGTGTTGTTCAAATAATAACAGTCAGTGTACCTTATAAACTTTCATTAATAGGTATTTTTAAAACGTTTCAAATAATTTTTCCAAACAAACTCCAAATAATTATTCTGTTTTTAATATATTTCCCAACACCAAAAGAAAACGGTGTATTACAGAAACGTTATAGAGGTATATCAATTTGAGAAACGAAAATACTTGAGCAACTATCCACACATATCACATTGCAAAATGCAATATGCCCTGATTGCGGTTCACGTAATTTACAACATGCCAGTACTTCTCGGTCCAGATTCGTTCGAGCGTGTTTCAGATTCACTGTACGGTCCTCCGACCATACTCGTGTCGATTGATCCCTGGTCACGAGCTTCGGTGCCGGTTAAACCTTGCTGGCGAGCGATATTATCGCCGAGACCAGTTCTACGAGCTTCTCCGACAACAACACCGGGTTCTTGTATCATTTCTTCACCAAATCCGGATCCGCGGCATCCTCCGCTGGACGGTCCCGTCTCCTCCCGCAATCGTCCATCATTCGTTTGATTGCAATCACGATCACATCCTCTGTCGTGACTACGACCGGTCACTGCATCTTTTACGTTTTCGGCAAAATCCTTAACGTTTTCAACGATGTGCGACATCTTGATACTGAAAAAATTATTTCGATTAAAATTTATTTTGGCTCAAATTGAGCCGCATCAACAGCAACTTACTTTTTTTATATGAAAATTGAAAGAAAATATCTCTTGAGTTATTGAATAAAACACTTGCTTTGATTTGAAACTGTAATGTTGCCCTATTTATAACAAATTTTTGTTTCGGAATGTGGCTTTGAACACTACAGAGGTTTCCAAGTTATTGTTGTATTGAAATTTTAACATGAAAAGAAATATAAACTTCTATTTATAGATTGTTTATGAAAAATCGTTGTATTGATGTTTGGTCCGCAAAGCAAAAATCATGTATACTCCTAAAATACAAAAAATTTGTTTGCCACTTGGTGATTGAAGGTTATTATTGCAAAAAACATTTAAAAAATTTCATGTTATTCTAGTTTTAAAATATTGTCTATTGTATCACATTCTGGAGTAAGTTTACATTTATTTGCTAATTTTGTGCAAAGTTTTGCAAGTATTTGAATTATTTTTCAAATTTCGATTCACCTTTCAGCATTAGTCTTTTAATGCTGTGAATTCAGAGGTAGTGATTCTCGCGATTAGCTTCTTAAATCTTAGGTTACTTAGATGTGTTACAAAAAAATGCTCTATCGAAGCAATTGACGATAACTATTGGAAGTTTTGGATCGGCATCTCGATTTGTAGTTTATTTACGTATTTTCAGCATGTCTTATTTAAATCGTGAATATTCCACAAATGCTTCATGTGCAGATTCTAAATACTGGTAGAAGCAAGAATTGTTGAATAAAAATCATTATCCATTTTTTATTTGTAAATTTTCCCAAAGCAAGCAAAATTGCACGTATTACAATATGTTAGCTTTGTAAAATAAATAGCCAACTATCCTACAGATACTGATACATTAATAAAATTCTTGAGCAGAAATTATACAGATTCTGTGCAATCTTTACAACATGTCAGTTCTTCTCTGTTCGGTCTCGTACAGGCGTCCTTCGCGACGAATCTCCTTTGTGGCCATTCCACTGGTAACTCCTCCCATACTGCTGTCGTACGGTCCTTGGTCACGAATTGCGGCCCCTGCAAAGCCTGGCTCGCGAATGATATCTTCGCGATATCCGGGTCCGCGAACATCATCAACAACGACACCGACGCCTTGTCCAGTAACCAACCCATCACGGACTGCAGTCTCTCGGCATGGCCCGGTGTATGGTCCGGTCTCCTCTCGCAACCGTCCTTCGTTATGGTAGCCGTCATTCATTTGGTGGCAATCGCGATCAGCACATCCACGATCGTGGCTGTGGCCAGTGATCTTGTCCTTAACGGTTTCAGCAGCATCTTTGACCTTTTCAACAAAGTTCGACATCTCGACTGAAAAACGAATTTGAAAATTTTAGCGGACCATGACATAAATATTGCATTAATCTTACTTAGATTTAACGAAAGAAATATTCAAAATGAGTTTATCTCGTACACTTCTTTTGATTTTAAACAATAAAGTCTGGTATATTTATACTAAATTTCTGTAAACCATATTTGCGATCTGCTATTAAACAAAATTTTCCAATTTTGTGTTATTTTTGTATAATGTCCATAACAAAACAAATATAAACTTCTTTTATAGGTCGTTTATGAACGAATGACATCTTGATGCTTTGATGTTTGTTTGCGCAGAGAAAGTCCCTGCCCATTTTTGGACTTTGTATTCCTACAACAAATTTATAAATACATTAAACAAATTGACAATATGTGGATAAAACAGGTTAACCAGTTTCCACTTGACAAATTGCATGGTAATTTGTAGTAAACATGTAACATTAAAGGGCTTGATATCTAGTTTCAGTTGATCGAATGACCACTTGTTGATCATGTGATTGTGCTCGTTTAACATTTAGTTAGTTTCTACTGTGACGTAGTGTATATCACCAAAATGTTACCTATTACAGTTAAATGCTTGTTCGACATTTAGCTGCAGCTGAATGTCGTGTAAATGTCAGTAGAGAAATGACCGACATTTAGGTGTCATTTAAGTAACAATTTTTTAGCTGCCATCTGAATTGGTGACAACTTTACGTGACAACGAGCATTTAGCTGCCTCGGGACATGACATTTTAGTTGCGGAGTCGCAACTGTACTTATCCGGATATCTACAGTTGAGGGTGGTAGAGCAAAATGGGGAGCGGACGATGGGAACATGAGAACAAGAGACGATTAGTTCGAGCAGACAATGAGAACATCAGACGAGCGCAACACGAGAGTTTTTGCAGTTTTGGCGAAATTTATTGGAAACTGAAAGCGAATATGTTTAAAAAATGAAACTTTCTCCGAAAGAAATATCTGCGTAATCTGCGGATGATTTTGGAGCGGTTGAATAAAATAAATTTGAACTTATGAAATCGTGTTATCTTAAGCTAACCTCCAAAAATTGACATATCTGTGTGTTATTTGTGTTGTTGATCTACTGTTGGCACTTATATTTAGGTTCAATAGTTTGCTTGTTGATAGAGGTAGAGTTTGTTTTCATTTACATTTTAAGAGTAATTTATGTCAGTCAATGTTATTTACCTGCTCATCTTTATGCAAACATACTGTTTTCCCAAGAAGGATAGTGACATAACCTAAATGTCTAACTCAATGTATACTTCATTCAGAATCTTTGTATCCTGCACTGCTTGTAAACAAAGCTCCCTCGAAAGAGAACCGCACTTATAAAACAGTTAAAATTTGAATTTGGATGCTAAGACACACCTTGAAAAACATATCGCCGTTTAAAACCAAACTGATACGAAACAGACTGGAAAAGAAAACGATTATTCGCAACATTCTGGCAAAACATTTCAAATTTTCCGCTGATGTCTCAATTTAGACTTCCTCAATGAAAGCTGTCGTTTACAGTACATTATTTTGCTTATTGTTTATGACATTCAAAATGCATTCATAATGCTATAATCCAAACATGTTTTGTGTCCCTCATTCGCTGTTTTTCGCAGCAAAGACAGAAATAAGGTTTCATGGTTTTTTTTTTGTTTACAACCTCTCAACAGCGCTGCTGAATATACGAATTTGAATGATTCTGCCATTGTTTTACTTTCGTTTTTATTTGAATCATATACCAACCAAGTGATTACACAAATGCTATGTCAATAAAAAATATAATATAAAAAAATAATACAACTATAGAACAGATACCGAAAGAAATTAATTGATTGTATTCTATATTACAACATTTCGGTTCGTCTCGGCCCATTAGCCACATACAAGCGGCCTTCTCGACGAGTTCCGATTTCACTGAACGGTCCTCCAACCATATTGGTGTCAATTTGGCTGTGGTCGCGAAGTTCTGTAGCGCCGCTGTATCCTGGCTCACGAACGATTTCTTCACGGAAACCAGGCCCTCGAACTTCGTCGACGATGACACCAGGTTCGCGAATCATCCCTTCACGGACCACTGTCTCGCGACACGGTCCGTTGTACAGTCCGATCTCCTCCCGCAATCGGCCGCCATTGTGACAGTGACCACAGTTCAATTGACGGCAATCACGGTCGCCACATCTTCTTTCATGGCTGTGCCCGGTTAATGTATCTTTTACATTTTCAGCAACATCTTTAACCTTTTCGACAAAGTTGGACATATTGAGACTGAAACAAAAATGTTGTTAGGGGAATTGGTTGTACTTCGTGGTTCTGAAATAACCGCAAACTTACTTTTATTTAATAATAGTTTCAAAGAAATACTCCAAATAGATTTAGACTTGCACACTTCTTTTTGATTTACCACCGCGAAGGTTGGTATATTTATAATAAATCTGCTTGTACACAATTTTTGGGCGAACCAGTCGCCAGTAAAAGTTTTCCAGTTTTATTTTTCATGGTGGGAAAAATGAACACATTTTTCCATGAGGATTTATCGTCATCTTGTTATTTGTTTGTATACAGAAATTCCCATACTCATTTTTTGAAAATGTTTTTTTATTTCATGACATCTTTGTAAATACATAACAAATTGAAACGTGGAAAAATACAAGTACTAGTCATGTTGTCTCCAGAAGAATGTTCAGTGACCATTATTGTAATAAACACATAAAAAAATGCTGGTATCGATCAAGATCCGTGATGGAAAACTTGCTAACAGCTACAGTCCCAAGAAAGTATGGTCAATCTAACATTGCGACTGACAAACAGATTCGTTTAATTTCATAGGCATAGAAAAAAGTTAGACAATCCGTATTCAGCTATCGAGTTTCCCGCATGCATGTCCAATTCTCGGTAGACTGGTGTCTGCAAAACACTTACCAAATTCAAAAAATCAATAATTGAATACAAATGCTAAATCACAATTTTAAAATTACCATAATTTTTTTTCGTCTCCACTTGCAAAATATACTTTATTTTCCGATGACTTGTTTTGTTTCCAATCCAGATCGCTTTATTATCAGAATTTACTCGTCTTGTTGATAAGAAGGCTCAAGTTTGTTATTATTTACATTTTAAGGATAAATAAGCTCTTATTTAAAATTCTGTTATAAGGTACTTGGAAGCTGTAGATCTTTATGCAAACGTTTTATAATACGGTAACTTTAAACACGTCGAATTAAATTTTAATAAAATTTTTCATTGTTTTTTGAGAATTCGCCGGTTATTTTACATTCCTGCGCCCGTTGCCGATTAAATTCTACCAAAAAAATGGGTTTAAACGAGGTAAAAAAATTGTCTATTTCAGTTACTTACCGATTTTTTGTTTTTAATTTCTTTTTTCGAGCAATTTTTTTAAATCAGGATTTCGAAAAAGCCGCCGAAGACGTCAAACATTTGAAATCGCGACCGACCGACGATGAAATGTTGGAAATTTACGCTCTATTCAAACAAGGAACCGTCGGAGATAACGCCACGCGTAAAATTTTTATATTTCAAAAATCGTGCAAATAATAAAAACAACTTTTTTGTTTTATTTCAGCGGCTCCCGGCATGTTGGACTTCAAAGGCAAAGCTAAACACGGGGCGTGGATGAAAAAGAAAGGTAGGCAATGCAAAAATGAGTCACCATTAGCTCGAAATCGCGTGATAACTATTGAACAACTATAGTCACTGCAACAACGTTCAACTTGGCAACATATAACTATAGACAGTGGACAACTATATTCGCTGCCAATTATATGCATTTGACAACTGTAGTCACTGAACAACTGCTTTTCCAGCGCCAATATTTTGTTTTCTTTTCTAGGAACGTCAAAAGAAGCAGCCCAAGAAGCTTACATCGCTAAGGCGAAACTTCTGATCGAAATTTATGGGCGCGAATGAAAATTTAATTGAAATCGAATAGGCAACATGTTTAATCGATCAAATTGATTTATCTTAATTTTGTTTAATCATGCTTTGTTTTGTTAATTGTTCACTTTTGCTCAGATTGTTGGTTTTTTTTGTGATTTCTGTGCCAGAAAAATTATTCAGTAAAATTTAATTAGTGACGGAAACAAACAACATAAAGAAACTAAGTATTAAATTTGGTAATAGAATTTAATTTGATCTGCAAGTTAGTTTATGCTTATAGCAAAATAATCGTTTCCTGCGTTGTTAAGTGACTTCACATTTAATTTTGCTTGCCTGCGTGAAGTTGCTCTTCGAAAATCGCGCTCTGATTTTTGTTTAATCAAAATGGGGCTGTCCGAAGTAGTGGAGCTTGTTAATTTTTTTGTTTTCTTATATTACTTCTAATTTTTATCAGGAAAAGCGACTTAGCTTGCGACTTTTCATGTTTTTAGGATTTCGAAAAAAACCGCTGAAGGCGTCAAACACATAAAAGGCAAGCCTCTGGACGATGAACTATTGGAAATATACGCTTTGTACGAACAAGTAAAAGAAGGCGACAATAAGACTGGTGAAAATTCGACTTGTAGTTTTTTAGCTGCTCCGTGGTTGTTCGATTTGAAAGGAAAAGCCAGCTTGGTCGAAAACGAAAGGTAATTGTCGAGGACAGTGAAAAGAAAACAAATTTTTTGTAGTTTTATGAACTTTTCAAGGAATCCAAAGATAATGCAATGATAGCTTATATTCACAAAGCTCGAATCTTGACGGAAATTTATGGTCAATGAAAGAGAAATTGTTGAGAAAAGGAAAGAACTTATCAGCCATAAGTTGTTTTGGTTATTTGGTGTAAAGTTACAGCCAAGTGTAAAAATTTGTTTCGCAAATTCTTTTTCTAGCTAAAATGCAAACTTTACAAGAATAACAAAACAAACAAAAATAAAAATACTCGTATGTCGCAAAAACACGTTTCGAGCAAATACTGATTATCACTGTACAAATTTCGATAGACGGGTTCTTATTGGTTTACGAGAAACAGCTTTGGTCTTTGATTTCTGAAATTGAACGCTGAACTTCAATAAAACTCATTTGGGCGAGTCAGTATTTTTGTTTTGTTCTACCTAAATGTGCAAGTTCCGCAGGACTTAGCGCATGTCCTTTTTACGAATTCGCTAAATCCTCGTCTATCGCAAAATCCACCCTCAGCCCATCGAGGACAGTTGGGATTATCGTCTCGGCATGAACTTGCAACAGTTGCAGAGGTTGTAGTTACAACTGCAGGTCTGAAGGTCTGACGCG
The DNA here is from genome assembly GCA_034698125.1 of Prionchulus punctatus. Lineage (NCBI taxonomy): Eukaryota > Metazoa > Nematoda > Enoplea > Mononchida > Mononchidae > Prionchulus > Prionchulus punctatus. The sequence continues at coordinate 17,752 of JAQGBA010000433.1, read as the reverse complement.
ATCTTGCGGTTGTAGTTGCAGCTGGTTGCCTTGAGACCGTTAGCCAAGATCTCGTTGTAGTAACCATCGGGCGGACTGTAGTTGTTGTATCTTCGGCGTTTTCGTTGGTTGCCACCGATTTCCCGCAAAAGTTGCAACTTTTCGAGCAATATTTCGTCATGAAAATCGTGTTGCACTGGCCTACTTGAGCCCACACTGGACACCCAGCGTATTCATCCTCGCACTCCCATTTTGTAGTAGTCGATGATGAAGTTGTTGATTTTGAACTAGGTCTCGGTGTTGAGGCCGCAGTGGTCGTTGCAACTGCGGCTGACCCTGTGCCGCAGAATCCGCAGGATTTCCTGCAGCGCTGCTTCATGAATTCCTTCCTGTTCTCGCAGTCTCCCATCTTAGCCCACAGCGTGCAAGAGTAGTCGTATTGGTTTTCGCATTCGGGTTCGGGTTTGGCTCCAGTTTTCGGGTCTTCGGTAGTGGAAGTAGGCTTCTTCCTTACGTTACTGCTGGGAGCTAATGTGGAGGTTGGCTTAGACTGGCAGAATCCGCACGCTTTAGCGCAGTTGGTCCTCATGTACTCTTCGTCGCTCTCGCAAAAGCCGATAGCCGCGAATGCCGTACAGGTTCGTTTTTTGTTCTCGCATGTACCGTTTGATGCCGGAGTGACTGCTGGTCGCACAGGCCTGCCGGTGGTCGCCGGTCGGACGGTGCTCGGCTGAACTGTAGTTCGAATGCCTCCTCGGATGTTCTTGTCATTCTTATCGCAAAATCTGCAGGTTCTCGGACAGTAGATGAGCATGTACGATCTATCGTTCTCGCAGTCGCCTTGCTCCGCCCACCTAGTGCATGAGACTTTCGTGTCCAAGCAGTCGCTGCTAATCGACTCGTCGATGTCTTCGTCGTTGTCGACCAAGGTTTGTTGGCAATTGTAAAGTTTGTTTAGTTTTTTCAAGTCAATTTCGCTGAATCCGTCCCGTTGACCCATTTTGGTTCCACCACCTAAAAAAGGTCACGGTCACTGCGGAGCTCAACTAATGCCATAAGTAATGGTCAAGCCGCGACAAAGCCAAAGGTTATACATGGAGAAAGTAAGGTCGAGGTCAGGTCACGTTATTACACAAGTGAAGGTCAGCGTGAATGCATGGCAGTAATAAGGTCAAGGTCAAGTTCGTGACACAACTATAGTCACGTGGTTAGTAATGGTAATAGCTAAACTTCCATTCACTCGAGTGAATCGCTGATCTCACTTGATTGGTCACGGATCTCTCTTGAGTGAGCTACTGGCCTCACTTGAATGAGTCCTTGACCTTACTTGAGCGAGTCTCTGACCTACTTGAGTGAGTCACTTACTTAGCGTATGTAAGCTTATTCAAAAACAAATTTTGGGCTACTTTTCAGTGGTTGAATAGTCCTTTTTCCATTTTTCGTGAATGCGTACGGCCCGTAGTGCATAATGCTACCGTAGTCATATGGCATGTCCAAATTGTTGATCGTTCTGGACGTGTATTTCTCGAACTGATCCTTACTATCCCTGTCTATGTTTTCAAAAATAATCTCTACGAATTCGTCTCTATCTGTCCTGCTTTGCTCATGAAAGAAGCCCGTTGTGTGCATGAGCTCATGCACAATAGTTCCAAATTGAATGCACCCTAAATCAAAATTTTTATGCTATTTTCTTGGTCGCGAGGAGTCTGATCTTACTGTACCTTCGTCCAGAGACACAGGTTGCCTACCACCTATACGACCAACCAACGAATAGCACCCATCCTCGGGATATATGTAAATGAAATCCTTGTGACTGTCGGTTTTTGGGATGAACCTGATGCATGACTTTTTGGCGTACTCTTGAAATACCTTAGCGAACATCTTCTTACTATAGTCGCCGTATCTGCTGGATAACACGTAAGGAATTTCCCCATTTGGCCACCTAAAAACAAACTTCAAGAATTTTTTGGAAGAAACCAGTCAAATTTTTGTTTCACTACTTTCTAATTGAATTGCTGACTGCGGATCTTTGCCTATGCCTAATATCAGTGATATTATTATTTCCAAACGTTAGTCCGCTGCTAACCCCGAGGATATCGCCTTCGTGTTTATTGCCGCTCAAAGTCGGATCGTTAGGTACACTGATGCCTATAGACTCCAAATCGATTTCAATCAAGTTGTCAGCATCTCTGAAATCTTCTGTGGTCAAGTAAACGTCGTGTTCATTTGAATCTTGATGAACGACCTGCAAAAATTTGGCTCAAAATCTTTTGGAACGGTCCTTCTCTGATGACTATAGGTCCTAGCCACCAGTGCGTTACAGTCCGCAGTTTTTTTTACTATAATGTCTGCTTAGTTTTTGAAACGTCTAACTGACTTACGTGATCCCTCGTGATTGCAGCACTGACCAATGGTAACCAGCAAAGTGCTAGGAAAGTACAGCAAATTTGCATTCTTTCGAACTTTCCTAGACTTGAAACGTGCCAAAATCGTTTTCACAACTGGCCCAAAGGATAGTTTTTTGTTAAAATGCACTATGATTCTTTGAAACGTCAACACAAAAATGCCCAACACTAGTTTTAAGCGTCGAAACCACTTTCGCAGACGGATGTTCTAGCAGGAGAGTAAACTGCACTCTCACTCTCTGAGAAAAAGTGTTTTAGCAAGTTTCCGACTTTGTGCCCGGCGTCAAAAGTTTTTATACTCTTTTGATTAGTCACGGGGAGAGATTTTGTGAAAGTATTTCAAACTATTACGAACACGCCAGCCCAGTAATATCTGGATAGGTCTGATTCAAAAAAACGTTTTCTGAGGGGGGTGACGAGTGGGAGTTGTTTCGGAAAAAAGTTTTCGCCAAATGAATCGACATCGATAGATAGCTGTCGATGAAATATTGCTTGTTGACAAAGTTTCGGAAAAAATTTCAAAACAAATTATCTATCATATCCGGTGCTAGACAAGGAAAGAAAAGTGAGCCACTAATATTGCAGATAAAAAAAAAACAACTGCAAATCGTATTTAATCGATTGTATTTAACGAAGTACTGCAATTGATGGTAAAAGAAAACCAGAGGTTTTAGTGCTTCACTGACTATTTTCAATAACGACTAATATTAAAAAACATGTTTATCATTACCACTCAAGTGATGATAAAGGACGGATTGCATATTCATATAATAACCGATCATGTCATTGGTAATGCCGGTACGCTTGCCAGTTTTCTCGTAATACCATTCTTCTATACAGTACAATGCCGCTGGCCCGAATTCATTGTACAGCTTGTGAGCTCCGAGAGAATGTTGTCGTTTCAGCAGCGGAACATCTTCAACGCCAAACACGCAGGAATTCGATACCTGAAATGACGTGATAATATCACCACAAGGTCAATACAGGCTATGGACGGAGCTTGTATTTGTGTACCAATCGAAATGTGCGCGTCTAAGTTACAAGATGTGACTACTGCTGAAATAAGAACAATTCAACAGTTACTTCATTGATATGAAAAATTTTCCTTTCCAAAGACTCCTTTTACTATCCCACGAGTAATCCATATTTGATACGGGGGATATAAACCGTTTGATTTCATTGTTGTTCTTGCAGAATTGTGGATAAACTCCCGGATATCCACTGGGCGCTTTCAGAAATATATCATTAGCTAGCGTCGAAAAATATACATTTTTTCGCGCACAGCGAATTGTTGAACAGAATAATGCCTGTGGCGATTTCGTTGTCGATCATGAACGCGACGAATTTCGCCAGTATTGTAACAGTGTACTTACTTTAGTACAGCACCACATCACCCTGTAAGACTGGCTTTGGTATTTTGGCATGACTCGGTCTCATTCGATGTTGTTTCGCCAGCATTCGGTATGCTGTTGTTATCGTTCAAATTTCAAAATCTTCCTATCATATTGATCCAATCAAGGATATATTGCAATGGTGTGTGACTCTGCAAGCACCCGGACAGATTTCCACATAATTTTTCTGACCTAAGTGTAACTGAGCCTAAAAACTAACTGACGATTTTTATGCGACGCATATACCTCACTTACCCTGACTTTTCCTATATTTACCTCCACTCACCGAGTAGATGAACACCAGGACCATTTAACAAAAACTGTACTACCTATGGTTCCCTTATTATATGCAGCTTGCTAAATAAACTCGGCTAGGCCGACAAGAAAAAATCTGTTTGCAAAAAATCCAGTCTGTTCTAGCGCAAATCCAGGCAAATTCTCTGAAGGCAGGTGAGCCAATCAGATGATACAACACGAATTAAATATAAACGAACTTTAATAATGTGTCCAAAATGAAATAAAGATACAGTACAGGCTGTAATTATTATGAAAAAAAACAGTTCAAAATATAAAATATGGTCATAAATTTGAATACGTTCCAGGCACTGAATGAAAGAAAAAAATACAAGAAAAAGAATACTAGAAAAAGAAGAAAAAAAAGATGAGAATAAAACAAAAAACTTACATACGAGAACAGGGCTTACTTTCAAGTACGAAAACTTTTCCGGTGCTACATTTTCGTGGAATTTCGAAAACAAATTTAAAACAAGACAGAAAAATGGATCTTGAAGCATTTCGAACTTCTCGCGACAAGGCGTAAACTACAATTGGATTCGTTATGACGTACAAGCTGGATATGGTATCACACACGAAGAACGTCTTATTAGTTTGTGTGAACAATACAAAATCGCGGAAAATATCATCAGACGTGTTTTCCGAGAGTAAAAACCATAGAACAACGACAGTAACTGGCGTAAAGATGACAAGAAATGCTGCGACTAATCCAGTTAAAACAATAGTTGCGCGCCTTCGCCTTTGGATCGTTTCGCGAAAATGTGTGTATGTCAATGATAAGGCTTCATTGGATTTTGTCGATCTTATCAACTTAATGACAGCCGTTGAAACGAACGTTATCGTCAACCCGATGGGCACGCAATTGGCCAAGAAATAATCGATGGTAGTAAAATTTTTAAAACTGGTATCGAAGACGTTTGCGATCTTTTTGAATGCTGCACAGTGAAAGCTAATTTGGCATGGGTAGTAAGGAAACAACAATTGTTGAATCGGAACCAAAATCCAAATGGGACAGAAAACTATCAAGGAACTTTGCAGAGCTCTTAGTTTTGTTGTCGGCTTTTCTGCATGTAAATTTTTCACGTTATTTATTACTCTCATTTGTATGAAGCATCGCATGGTCAGCATCCAGATGGAATCCATGAAGATCACACGAGCGATATTTGGCATCAAACAGACAAGGTTCGGATATTTCGTAAGGATGGTCACCATAAATACTTGCAACAACAGTGTGATGATATCGAAAACGCATTGTAAAAGTATGAACCAGGTGAATTTTCTGTTCAATAAGTGTCGATCACCGAGTATGGCCGCAATGACCAAACAGTTCGCAACAGTTCTGATGAATATTATCGAAAAAACTGTAAGTTTAAGGATTGTAGATGACGTTTCTATTTGGTCGTCGGTTTGATTGTACGAAATAAATGACTGATTGAAAAAACACATTGACTCCAATGAGAGCGCCATACCTTTAACCTTTCAAACTTATTACTGACAAGGTTAACTTTTTTTGAACTAGATTTAAGGATGTTTTTTTCGATGGAACGGTACTGGTACATTGCAAATTGAAAGTTATTCAGGTGATTGTAAACATTGTTAGGAAATGTGACGTCAACGTCGAGCTGTTCGAAGAAATACAAAAACTTATCTTACAAATTAGAACTGGTCAACATGTACCAAATGTTGTTTTTTTTGAAAATAACAAAATATTTATGCACTGAAGATGAAAAACATTGCCAACAACAAGTAACACTGTTCAATATTAACTTTAAAGACATTACAAAATACAAAAATATATCCACATAAGAATAGATGATGAATATAGCATGAATGCCTTAACGTGAAAGTTGTGAAGTAGCATGTGTCTTAATTTGAAACTCAATTTGTAGCTGCTCTCAAAATATCACATAAAAACTTCCTTTTTTTATAATAAAATGATGCCATACATCTTTTATCGCGATTTTCATGGATTCCACTGATGACTGTGACTGTTTTGATGCTTTTTTGGATTTCGATTCAGTGAATAATTTGTTGATTTCAAACGCATCATTTTTGCTATGCATACAAATGACATCACACAAAATTTCTTAATCTCCACCCCTTCCCCATCAAGCAAGTTACTTTTTTCTCAAACCCCCTCCCCCGCTTGCGAAATGTCATTTATGTGTGTACGTTTCCTATAAGCACTGCTTTACCAGGACTTGGTTTGATTATCAGGCACCTTTGATACGCTGGTCATAAAATGGTTGTAAAGGTGAACGCAAGTAGTATACCTGCACATCAAGCATACAACAAAATCCCAACCTTCAGAATTTAAAAATATGTCCCATCTCAAACATTGAAATCACAATGATGCGAGATGCTTATGGATGCGCAAGGTGTCACCTAGCTGCATTTGATGACTTTGTATCAAAAATGGCCAAGAATTGCAATTGCAATTGCTCGTTGTCAACAAAAGGTTGTACGAAGGCTATCCGCAATGTCGTTTATTTCCATGGACCGTTTCATTTTTTTATTTTACGTCTCATTACCCACCGACTCGCCTCATAGTTCATTTTATTAAAAAGCAATTCAATGCAACCCCCCCCCCCCTCCCCACCTCCTCCCCACGCTCCCCACGCTCCCCACGCTCCCCACGCTCTCCATTTGATTTTTGATTTACGTTCATTTGCTTGCTAAATTCGTTTTAAAACTAAATTCACGTAGGCGCTAGGAGGCCAACGAACAAAACCACGGTTACAATTTCAACCGGCTATAAGCTAATAAAGCCCATTAGAATTAAAGCAAACACGGTTAGGGGGCGAACGACCAGCTTTTATCAAAACAAAACGGCGCGTTCGACTTTTGAATGAAAAGATTCTTTTTTTCGCTCGCTCTCATGGTGAAGAAAATGATTGACAGTCCATTTTCGACAAAACTTTCCTTCTCTCTATAGTTGAACAACAACGCATCAATTTTCTATAAACCTTCGCTAGCCAAACAGCGTTTGAGAAAAATTCGATTTTTTCTTCTCCCCCTACTCTCCGGTTTCTACTACGCGCTGTCAGTTGGAAAAATTGCAGGCTGAGGGGATTTTACGGAACGAAATTGTGTTTCTTTAGTGTCTTATCCTGTCAACTATAGGCGGTCTAGCGTCAACTATAGTTCCAAAAACGTCAACTATAAGGTCTCAGCGCGTCAACTATAGCGTCGCAGTGCGTCAACTATAGAGCCGTTCGTCCTTCGATTTTTATTATCGTCTAGAGTAAATTAGATTTTTGCGCGATTCGTTGTTCAAAAACAAAAAAGCCATCCCGGTTAGCGAGATAAAGCGTACCTAATGAATACCTCGTCGCCGTTGAAACGTAAAACTTTGTGCGTCGTCACCGGAGCGAGCCGCGGCATCGGCAAGGAAATCGCCGTTCGACTTTCGGAGAAAGTCGGCGACAATTCGGCGTTTCTATTAATTGCTCGGAATTCGGAGAATCTGCACCGAGTTTCGTCGGAAATTCGTTCGAGAAGCAATACGTCGTTCGTCGAAATTCTCACGTTGGACTTATGCAAATTCGCCAGCCACGAGACGACGTTCGACAAATCGTTGGAGAAAATTCTTTTGCGATGCGACAAATTCGACGCGGCCATCGTCGTTCACAACGCCGGCTCGTTGGGCAACATCGCCAAGAAGGCTAGCGAATTTTGCTCGGCCGACGAAATTCGCGATTACATGGAATTGAATTTCGTCTCGTTCGTCCTTCTAAACAACGCGTTTTTGAAAATTATTCACTCGGAACGGGCAGAAAATCGAATCATTGTTAATATTACGTCGCTGCTCGCCGTTCAGGGAGTGGCAGGCTATGGGCTTTACGGACCTGGTAAGTTATATGAGTCACTAAACAACTATGGTCACTGGACAATTATAGTAATGAACAACTGTAGTCAATAGACAAACATAGTCACTGGACAACTGAAGTCACTGGATAGCCGGTGTCACAGGACAACTGTGGTCACTGGACGACTATAGTTACTGGAGTACTAGACTCACTGGACAACCATAGTCACTGGCTAACTCTAGTCGCGGGACAGTTAAAGTCACTAGACAAACATAGTCACTGAACAATTATAGTCACTGGACAGTTATAGTCACTGGACAACTAAAGTCACTGCATGACCGGTGTCACAGGGCAACTGTAGTCACTGGGCTACTATAGTCACTGGAGTATTAGACTCACGGGACATTCATAGTCGGTGGACAACTATAGTCACTTTACATTTGCAATTAAAGTTCTCTGGTAATAATATTTCCAGGAAAAGCTGCGCGTGAAGGATTTTTAAAATGTTTGGCCGCCGACGATCCATCGCTGAGAATCTTGAATTATTCGCCTGGCCCGGTTGCGACCGACATGCAAAATCAAATCGTAGCAGAAAGTTGGTCGGATTCAACTAAAGATTGGTCGAAAAGTACGTTCGAATCTAATCAGATTTTATTGACTATTAGATTATTGGATTATATTTTCAGAAGCTTTGGAAGAATCGACTTTAGTCACTTGCGAGCAGACGGTTGTGAAATTGCTAAAACTTTTAGAAGACAATAAATTTGTAAATGCCGATCACGTCGATTACTACGATTGATTGTTGAATAAATCTGCACATTTTTGTGTTGATCGTAGTTTTTCCAATGAGCTACAGTTGTCCAGTGATCATAATTGTCCAGTCACTGTAGTTTTGCCTATTAAATATAGTTGTCGGTGACTCTAATTGTACAGTGACTATAGTTGACCGTGACTATAATTGTCTGGTGGCTACAGTTGACCGTGTCTATAGTTGTTCAATGACTATAGTTGTTGTGTAGTAGGTGTAGTTATTGTTATTGTTGTAGCAGTATTATTATGTTGTTTGTTTTAAAATGAACTCATTAATACAATGGCTTTAGTTGCGACAACACTCCCTCGCAAGCTCCGATTAATGGTCGATGTTTGCGATTATCCAGCAGATTTCCAAAAAAATGAAACGTGACAAGAACGACGTTTCCGTAGGTGTACTGTTGTTAGACAAAGTTTGCATTGATCACGCCATAATCGTTGGACCTGACAGCAAACTGGTCCTGAAACAAGCGTTTCCCCGTTTCCTACATTTTCGATAGTTCATCAGCACGTTTGGCCATTAATTTTTGATTGCATAATCTGTTTTTGTTTTTTTAATCTGTTCTGCGAACAATACGAACGTGTTTGTATGTACGTCATATCGATAAATGTCAACATTTCCAGCCTAAAATTCCAGGCTAAAATCTGCGATAGTTAACTAGCGACAATTGTAAAAACATGTATAATGCAGTTTTTCTTTGTTACACCTTGTTTTTTATCGCTTGCATAGTTCGGATAAATTTGATTTTAATGTCGATTATTCATTTGAACAATGGAACGATTTCAATAATGATGATTGTTTGTTTGCACGATTTACTCATGCTTAACCAACAAGATAAACGTATAAATACATGCACCTACTTGCGTTGTTCATTGAACTGGCCCATAATTTGCTTTCTTCGCTGTGAATCGAAGCCGAGAAACTAATTTTTGGACTAGCTTATTGAACAATGATTGTCTTTATTTCTATTCTGTTTTTATGCAAGGCTGCACTTGTTACAGGTACACTAGCCAACAACCTAAAAGTCTTTGTTAAGCCCGGTCTAAGTATTAACATAGTCTTATGTCCTAACATGCGTAGCCTTCTATCTTATGTTGTGACATAATCTATCTTTAACCTATGTCTCAACTAGCCATAACCTATGTCTTAGCATAGTCTAGCCTTACACTATGAATTAACATAGTCTAGCCATGACCTATATTTTAAACATAGTCTAGCCTTACACGATGAATTAACATAGTCTCACTATAACCGATGCTTTAACATAGTCAGTTAAGCCGGTTAAACAAACAATTTTTTGTTTCCAGCTTTCGCATTCGAGGACTGCGCCGGGTCTAAGGGCAACTGTACAGTGATCACGAAAGATGGGGCGATCGGAGCTCAGAGCGTGAACAGCGTTTGGCTCCACAACGGATACATCGACTACGGAAACGTCGGCGGATGCCCGTACAAGAATAACACGTGCCCGAAGGGCTTTTCCTACTACGGTTGGACCAAATTCAAAGCTTACCCCAGCACCTGCAACGACTACGGTGTGGTGGTTTCGACGGAAGTGTTCAACATTCACATCTTGGGCAACGGTCACATAGCGGTCTACGCTTGGCTACCCAATGGCACCGAATACTACGCGGAGAGCGTAGTGCCCGTGATGCTCGACATCTACTACCCGATCATGGTGAACTTTCAGTACTTCAGCAGCAACAATACATGGCAATTAGTCGTCTTAGTCCAGAGTCAGTTGTTCGCTGGCGCCATAACCGGTAGACCTCGTACGTACACTCCCCCTAATCCGAACCTACTGTTCGGCGGTAGCGGCAACGGCAACGAATCCCGCAACGCCAGCGTTCAACTGGATAGATGCTTGTTAGATAGTAAGCCGGAAGCATGGAGCTATATGTACGCGGTGTTGATCGACGTTGGCGCCAGGCAAGCGAACTGTAGAGAGAAAAATGGTGTACTGACCGAACCGCTGACCTGCTACTGGGTTGAGCCAGCTCCGTTGAACTGGACCAATGCGTACGACGTGTGCAGCTCATTCGCATACACGGCCGGCTATCCGTTCGGAAGACTAGCGTGGTTTCCATCTTGGAACACGTCCGACTGGAACAACATCACCAGCAAGCTGGCATCCTATGGAGTCGGGACGCGAGGTTACAACGCTTGGTTGGGTGGTGGCCACAAGCTGGAATGGTTGAACGCAAACATGACATCCGTCGGGGTAGCTGCTGTTGTGCCGCCAGGGGTGAAGTCGAACACCGCCACATCAAACGGCACGTCATGCTTGCAAGTGTCCACCAAGACATCTCCTTGGCAATGGTCGGAAACCGGATGTGGAACGGCGCAAAAATACGTTTGCAAAATGTCATGTAAGTCTTTGGTAACCGTACAACTTTCAACTGGGTCGCGATGACTTTTCTGCTTTTAGGGGATTGTCTAGTGTCCAATCCATGCAAAAATTTGGGTGTTTGCCAACCGATCAACGACGGTTCGAACATTTGCAAGTGTTGGCCTGGCACTTCGGGACAGTTCTGCGAAAAGGGGACCATCTCATATCAGTGTATCAACAATTGTCCATGCGCAGGACCGCAGATACCCTTCGTAACAACTTACACTTTTTTGCGTATTGCTCGAAAGGCAAGTTTTAATTTTTTGCTCGTTTTTCAGGGCAACTGTTCACTTTGCGAAGATACATTGAACCTTTTGTTGAAACTCATCACTCAACTAACCTTGACTACCAAATTGGCCATGCAAAATTTAAACACCGACTACTCGGCGATCGAAGCTTTCGAATGCTTAACAGATGATAAATTCAAAAACTTCACGTCTTACATACAAGATTTGGATGGAATACCTCTCGTAAGCTTTCTAACTATTTTCTTTCGGAAACTAAACAGTTAGCACGGCCATTATTTTTATTTAGCTATCTTGCGATATCATATCCACGTTGTATACAAAATTCATAATGCAAAAGTTCATTGCGAAGAAGTTCCAAGACAATTTCCAAACGACACCAATCGCAGTAACAACTTTACTGAATCAGATAAACTCCACTCAATTGAAGTTGAAGAGTTTGCCATGTTTCTTGGACATGATAAACAATTTCAACGCTACCCCATACTACAAGCAGTTCAAAGAATTTTTCGACGATGTCGTACAACAGTACAATGGAACAGTTTGCCAATATGACGGGTACATCGACACTAATGATTTGGATGATAAAGCTTTGGCATCCTCATCAGCTTCTTCCTCTTCTGGTTCTTCTTCCTCCTCAGACTCCTCTTCTTCATCTTCCTCTTCCGGTTCTTCTTCCTCCTCAGGCTCCTCTTCTTCCTCAGACTCATCGTCCTCATCTTCATCGTCGGGTTCTGCTTCTTCCGCATCCTCCTCCGCATCCTCTTCATCATCCTCTACCTCCAGTACTTCATCGTCCTTCTCGTATTCCATCTATTGTTCTTATGGCTCAACTGTGTCAACATTTTCTTCTGTTCTTGATGAATATTTTTAATGTTGGTTCTCCCTTTATTTGTGTTAGTTTGATGATATCTACGGTATATCTACCTGTAAACTCTCTATTTATAGCACACTCTCTAATTTCAGCACAATCTCAAATTTAGGCACATGTGTAGACAGTTTAAAAAAATTATGGCACACTCTCTAATTCTGGCACATGTGCCTTTTTTGGAAGTAGTGTTGATCATTGCGAAATGACACATTCATTCAGTGTTTGTTGCCTTGCTTGTTGTTAAAAGGTGTTTTTGCGCAAGTAAAATGGAATCTTGTGTTTTTAATGAATCCGACAAAAATTTTTCGTCTGATAAATCTGATGTTAATTCTCCAACAGCCACTGATCCTAAAAGATTAAAACGTCCCAGTTATTCCGTCAAATTTAAGTTAGAAGCAGTCAATTATGCAAAAAGGAATAACAATTCTGCTGCTGCCAAACAATTCAAGGTAAATCGACGGCAAATTATCAAATGGTGAAAGAATGAAGAGGAATTAAATAAAATTGCTAGTAATCCATGTGGCGGCGAAGAAAGAATTTATTAGGTGACGGAAGAAAAGTCATGGCTGATGGTAACTTGGATGAAAGGATAAAGGATAAATTACATCATTCGTCGGAAAACCGAAAACTTGTTAGTCAGCGTCTGATTAAAGCTTTAGCTTGGGCTAAAACTGAATTTGAAGATATGCAAAAAACCAGCATTGTAGAAAAAAGTGTTTCTTTTGAAACAAGTAAAGGGTGGCTCGAAATATTTATTAAACGCCATTCTCTTTCATTTAGAAAACATACATCAATAGCACAAAAAACTCCAAGTGATTGTGTTGGAAAATTGGTACAGTACGTTTTATTTGTCAGAAGATTTCAAAAGAAATATAACTATTCAACTGAAAATATTATCGCTGCCAATGAAACTTCACTCTGGTTAGAATCGGTTTCTGATTATTCTATGGTACCAAGAGGATCTAAGGAAGTTCCTCTGCGCACAGCCGGTCGAGAAAAAATGCATTTTAGCGTAATGCTTAGTGCTAAAGCTGATGGAACTAAGCTTCGTCCAATGTTGATATTGAAGAGAAAACGACCTCTGATTGAGTCTGATTGAGTTAGAAAAGAAATACAGCATAATAATGAATTTGTCATTGCATACAATACTAAAGGCTGGTTCGACGAAATGACAACAAAAACGTTTATTGACAAAGTGATTGGAAAGTTTTGCTTCCATCAACGTTTCTTAGCTTGGGACAGTTTCCAGTGTCACATAATGGAAGAGATTAAAAACTTATTTAAAGAATATAAGATTGATATGGGCGTTATTCCTGCGGGATGCGCAGGAATTATTCAGGCGCCTGATGTTTCATGGAACAAGCCATTCAAACAACTTCTGGAAGAAATATAATTTATGAAGATTGGATATGTAACAACAAACAAGAGTATTCAGAAGTGGAAATATGAAACCTCCCAGTTTGGATTTGTTTTGCGAATGGATTGTTAAAGCATGGAAAAATTTAGAAAGAAGTTTGATAGAAAAATCATTTAAAATATGTGCTCTCGATCTGCCTACTGATGGTACCGAAGATGGATTAATTCATTGTTTTCAGGAGAATCAACTGTACAGTGATGGTCGGCAACAGTTATTGGAAGCCATATCTCATGTTGATGAAGTTAAAATTGATATAACTGTTCAAGAAACTGAAGAGGATCCGGAAGAGAATCAACAAAATGAAGCTACTTTGGACATTGATGATGTTGAAGAAACTGAATATTGAAAATTTAATGATGTATAATCTTCTTTGCATGAAAAAATTGAACGAAACATTTATGGCAACTCTTTAATTTTGACACACTCTCTAGTTTAGGCATATATGAGACAGTTTAAAACAATTATGGCACAGTGCTATATTTAAAGAGTTTACGGTAGTTCTTTTTGTTGTGTTCTAAATTATTATTCAATTTGAAAGTTTGAAAAGAAAAAGTGTAATGCAGTTCGTTTTCCGGGCAATTTTTAGGATTGCCCGGTTTATGCCTCTATTGAGTCAGCAAATGTTTGCAATTTGCATGAAAGCTAAGCAATTTTACAATCGTTTACTAAGTTTCCAGCTCAGTTTCACGATCTCACATTCAAACCCCTGGTTCGCAAACACAGGTATGACCTTCCCAGGAAGCGAGGTTAATGGCATCATGTGATACCTCGTTCGATGCAGAATGCAATGTGTATTCAAAATATACAACAATGATCCATAAACAGCGACTGGCTAAAGCGATATATTACATATTTTGCACAACTGCAGCGAAGACGATGATATTAAAGGTTACAGTCGGCGATAAAAATATTGAACGCCCATACTTAAAAATAAAAACGCTCAACATTTCCGGTGCCATTATAATCCCAATGCTGTTTGTGTAATAAAGCTGAAACTATAAACGATATTTTTTTGTTATGTTAGCACCCAGCCTAGACTTCCTGTAATCCATGTTTGTATTCAGTTATAAACACCAAAGTAAATAAACATCAGAGTTTGTGAGAAGTTTTTCTGCAGTAATTCCTTTCTTTTTGCTACAGCAATTATTTTCGGTCATTATTCGCTCTAACGACCATTATTTCTAGTATCGGGCAGTAACATGCTTTGACAATGTCCAGCGAAATAAAACGTCACTTTTTACACGTATAGAGCAAATCTAGATATTAACCACTCGCAACTTGTTGTATAAATATTTACTTACCCATGCGATCTGCTGAGGGTTGATTTATTCATCGATGTGCTTTACAGACATTCACGTTACCAAGTACAAGCTGAACACATTTTGTATTATTTTCGTTTGTTCATCTGCATTAGTGGCGTAATAGAGATTAATATATAATACAGTCAATTACTGTTGAGTTTCCAATGACAAAGATGGTTGTAATATTGATAATCTTGTTCTCCATCATATCAATAGCAAGAGGTTTATTCTCATTTGTAACCATAACAGTAGCATCTTCGCACAGATTTCTTGTTTTTCTAGCAAACTTTCCCTTCGAAACTTGCACCGACTACGGCGCGGTAGTCAAAGGTAACTGCACAATGCTCGAACGAGACGGAGCCATCGGAGCCGAGAGCGTTAACACAGTTTGGATCCAAGGAGGATACCTCGATTACGGTCCATATTGGTACGGGTGCCCGTACAAGAACAACACTTGCCCCGATGGATTTTCGTATTACGGATGGGTGAAATTCAGGGCCTATCCCAGCAGTTGCAAAGAGTATGGTGTGATCGTGTCCACCGAAGTGTTCAACATGCACATACTGGGCAATGGTCATCTGGCCGTCTACGCGTGGTTGCCGAACGGTACCGAGTACTACGCCGAAACTCTGGTTCCGGTGATGCTCAATATATACTACCCTATAATAATTCAGTTTCAACTAAGCGACAACAAAAACTGGCAGTTGGTTGTCGTAATTCAAAGCCAGCTGTCAGGAATCGCTATAACCGGCAGGAATCGAACCTACACGCCGCCAAATTTGAACTTGTTATTCGGCGGAGACGGTAACGGATCCGCATCGCACAACGCTAGCGTACACTTGGACAGGACAACTTTAGACTCTCAGCCGCAGAAGTACGACTACATCTACGAGGTGATGATGGATGTCTCGAACAGGCAGTCTTATTGCAACGCCAAGTATGGAATTCTGACGCAGCCCCTGACTTGCTACTGGGTTGAGTACGGTCCCTCGAATTGGACAAACGCGTACAGCGCATGCAGTTCGTACGCGTACACGGCCGGATATCCGTACTCTCGGCTAGCGTGGTTCCCTTCGTGGAACACCTCAGTTTGGAACAATGTAACAAACAGACTAGCGTACTACGGTAACGGAACCATTTGGGGTTATAATGCTTGGATCGGTGGCGGCCGACAGTTGCAATGGCTCAATGACACAATGACCCCGGTCGGTGTCGGGGCCGTAGTTCCGCCGGGTGTGTTATCGAATACGTCCACGTCGAGCAAAACAACTTGTATGCAAGTTAATACAAAAACGCAGCCTTGGCAATGGTCGGAAACATCGTGCGACACGCCTCAACGTTACATTTGCCAAATGTCCTGTAAGTCAACTACAGTTCGAAATACGTACCGAAAATTGATTTTAAAAAATCTTTTATAATTTTAGGGGACTGCCTCTACAATAATCCCTGTAAAAATTTGGGCGCCTGCCAACCATTGAACGACGGTGAAAACATATGCAAATGCTGGCCGGGAACATCAGGAAGGTTTTGCGAAAGTGGATTTCCATCTGCGAACTGTATCAACAATTGCCCGTGCGAAAACCCAGTGATCCCGTGCATTTCGTCGTCGCAACTCGTTCAATTAATGAAATTCTTTCAAACACTTCAAGACGGCACTTACGATGCTTGACTGACATAGATGAATGAATATCTAATCAATTTGTACTTTTTATAAGAATTGTACAATAAAATTGAACGATAGTTTTGGAAAATCTGCTCTGTGGGATTGCCTCCAGTTGCTTACATTATACCATTGTGAATGTATCCATCCACGTGTTTTAAAATTCTCAGTCTGCTATCAACGGAAAAGGATGCTGCGAGCTATATTAATTTCATATTCAGAAAATAAAAATTCAAACTACGACCAATCCTACGCACTAAATCTCGAAGAAAATGGTGACAGTAATTTGTAACCAATCTTAGGTCGAATTCGTGCTCACGTAATGTTCGCTACAATACATATTTACAAATCACATGTTGTTTTTTGTTTATCTAAATATCTTGCGTATTGGTGGCACTGTATTACGGTGTGGGTTGAAATCTTGATGGTACCCATGAGAATAATCATGATCATAAATGGGGCGTACTGAACAATAAAACCTCCCTACATATATTCTGTGCGGGCAATTACTATTCATGAATTTTTTCACTTAGCAAAATATTTGGATGAAATTGGAAAGAAAAGAGACGATCTACATTCGGAATAACCGAAACAGTTTCGGACAAGGTAAATTTAGCTGATTGTCAGCTCGAAAGAACGATGATACATCTCTGAGTTCGTAACACTTTCGTAAATTTGCGCATTTTATTACAACAACGGCAACACAAAAAACAAATGAAAGTGAAATAATGATTCAATCCACTTTTTCAATGACAATCTGTTACTAATGACGAACCAAACGACATACTAATTTCGAATTCGATAGATTAAAATGACCATTCTTACACGATTTTCATGTTTAGAAAATAACATGCAAATTTCGAAAATCTCATCTCATTCAAAACATAAACTGTTATGGTAGCGCACAATTTTTTGCATTTTCACAACGGCAGTTTGTACTTTTTCATGTTTGGTAAAAGTTTCACCTCTTAATTTTTGTGTTATTTGATTGAATCAAAATAAATCTGCAACAGAAGCCTGAAACAAAAAAACAACCTAAATTTCGTTAACATACTTTGCAAAACATTCATTGAATTGTCACAATGTCCCATTTCACTAGGAATATTAATTGAAGGGTGTCGGTCATAAAGGTGCTATGTGACGAAAAGTTCATTTTGAGGAAAAACGACTTAAAGTTTTTGAT
>JAQGBA010000432.1:0-35495 GCA_034698125.1 Prionchulus punctatus | reverse complement strand
GAATAAGCTATAATTTGCTGTTGTGTCATCGCAAAACAAGGAAATATAAGCAGAAAAAACCATGAACAAATACTTTGAACACCCTGTATTATCAGACTGTAAAGAGGTGTGTCTTGGCCTCTTTACTTGAGTCTCTAACTCTTTTACTATGTCTCTCCAACAAGTTGTTCAGCATCAAAATAATCAAGCCTAAATGTTTAATCTTTATTTCTAAAACAAACTTCAACATAAATATACTGTATGAGAGTAACAACGGCAACACATATCCTGACAGAGAAAAGACCAAATCTCAAGAAATTTGACTCTTATTTATACAACTTTTACAAGATTTCAGGCCTGCTGATCATGTGGGTTCGGTTAACTTATAAAAGAGTTTCAAAAATATTTATGAATAATTTCACAATTAATAAGTAAAGTTATGCGGTTTTAAGACAAAAAATTTATGTTGAATCTGGTGGGCGGATTTAAAAACCAGAGTTTCAAAAATAATCGAAAGTTGAGTTTCGAGTGAATCAAGTCTCTCTTTCTTTCATCTTGTCACGTTTAGATTCTTTCAATAAGCTTCCTCGTTACATCCGCGGACACTTTATTTGGACGTCGTCCCGACGTCCCTCTTCTTTATTATACAAGTGAATATTCCAATGCAACCGACCATTATAATATGTTGGAATATATAAATGGAAATGATAAGTAGGATAGTCTTCCGATTAAACTATGAAGGGATAAATAAAATCCATCAAATTCGAATAAATAATGAGTTTAAGACTCGTAATCAATAAAATCCGCACTTGCAAATCACTAATCGAGCAAGCAGAATATGATGTTAGACCCTTAATTAGCAGACGACGAACTCTGGCCAATTCTGGCTGGTGGAAATCCACCAGCTCTATTGACTTCGCTTTGGCTAATGCAGCCAGCGCCCCATTGTAATTTGCCGACGAACCTCTGACAATACTGTAGTTTCAGGACATTTGTCATCGACAATCATCATTGAATTATAAAAGCACATTGTGCTTCTATCCATGAAAGGACCAACTAGCTCGATGACCAAATTGGATGCATTGCAGCACAGCAGAAGCGGGCTAACTTAATTTCGACACTGAAAAATTATTGCTCATTAAGAATAAATCGAATAATACCAACTATCTTTGTTGCGCCGGGGTGTGGTATAGCGAATGTATTCCTCCAACAAACACGCCTCGACCATAATTTCTTACGGTGCACTGTCGGACCATTCACAAGTCTGAAATAAGTTTTGCTAGCGTACAATACAATGGGAGAAATTTGAGAACCACTATACTTTGTTGCAAATGTTCGAAGGTCTGCAGGATATTTGGAATTTGTAGTCCGTACAGTACAGTCCGTATCGCGGAATCTTTTCGATTCTACTAACTGCTGCCGAATGATTGCAAATCAGTTCTCATTTTGGGAGAGACCATTTGAAGCAGCGTCACCTTGGTTCGCAAAGACAGAAAAACAAATAAGCAAACCCATAGACGCTGATTGTTTGTTCGCTAGTTCGCTAGTTCGCGTGTCGGTAACGAACTGACATCCATTTCACCTTTGGTTTTACATTTTCAAAAAAAACAAACCAGCCACCAGTTTCTTCTTGATGTCAACCATCAGCGATCAATCAATCAGATTTGCCCCAAACGTCAAAGTGTACAGTTTTAACAAAACATTGTACATCATGATTACACTTCTTTCTTATGTGCCTTCCGCTGTTGATGTTGCAGAATTGCTCTATGCAAACTGGTACATCGATACAAAAAATAATTTTTTTGCTTTAAAAGTTATTACCTATCTATCAAACATTTATTTTTCGAAACAAGTTGTGTCCTATTTTACACCTGCATCCACATTTATAGAAAGAAAAAAACAAAATACAGTAAAACCCCGGAAATCCGGACACCTGTGGGACCCGAGCCGGCTGTCCGGATTTGCGGGGTGTCCGGATTATAAAAGTTTTTGTTTTTTTTGACCAAACATGCTGTTTTGAGTGTATTAAGCTGTTTCTGGCTATCATCTGCAAACTCTGGTGGACTATAGAGAGGCGCAGTGGCGATTAATGTGACTTTTAAGCCCAAAATACACGAGATTTTGATTCTGGAATGTGCAATTATGTAATTTATCAGTCAAAGAGCTTAAAAAAACCTGACATATTCATATCGTTTCGCTTTCGCTTATTGTTCGACATTTTAGACAACTTTTATGTGTACTAACGCAGCATCATAAGACGCAGTTTAAAATGAAAAATGACGCGATTTTTCGTCCTTCGCTTTTTCTGCTGATCAACACTGCCAGAAATTTACATATCGATTAGTTTAGACTACATTTGATGGCGCTGAGATTCTCGCGTCCGGATTACTGGGGTTAGGAACTGGTTTTTGAGCTATTCCCATCCGGATTTCAGGGGCTCGTCCGGATTTACGAGGTGTTACAGGATAGCTGGGGACCGTGGTAGTGCTGTCCAGAGGCGGATTGGTGGGAGTCCGGATTATAGAGGTTTGGTTTAATGTTAAAGTATAGGACTTCAGACGGGACCCGAGCCTCCTGTCCGGATTTCCACATGTTCGGATTTCCAGGGTTTTACTGTATGTGTAGTTTTATAGGTCAGTAATACATTGCAATTTCATCTGTTGAACGAACTGTTGAAGGAAATGTATTCATCAAGTACAGTAAGATTTTATGCTTTGGTAACGTTTTAGCATCGTTTATTGATTCTTAACAACTGGCATCAATTTTTTCCACCTCGATTGGCTCGTGAAAATTTCTTTATTTTGAATCTGATTTCATTTTTCAAGAGATTCTCATTTTTTGTTTCCTTTCTGGCAAATTGCAATATACATTTTCCACTGAATTCCTTTCAATTATTTTCATTAATTTCAATTTTTCATACTTTTATTACTTTAATTTATGCTTGAAGCTTCCGTAATATTTCATTCTTGTAAATTTTTCACATGTAAAATTTTTTTCCGCTAGTGAATCATGAAACTTTCGAAATTTGTTTTCAGTTTACTTTTTTATTTTTATTTTCGCTGTTTCATTCATCAGTTTTTCATCCGAATAATTTTATTTCTGTGCATGCATTTTGTTGATGTTTAATTTTGTTTTTGAATTTGAATTTTTATTCTATTTTACATTTCCCGTTTTTAATTATTGAGGACAATAATTTTTTCTAAGAAGCGGAAAGGCGCACACTACTTTTTCATTTTATTGCTTTTATGTTCTTAACTGTTCTGTAATTTTATAATTTTTCTTTTCTTAATTAATGAGGACATTAATTTTTTCTAAGAAGCGGAAAGTGTGACAAGAGTCATTTTCTCTTATTCATTTTATTTACATTTCTCATTTCAAATCCATTTTTCTATAAACAATTTTACTTTTCCAAAACATAACTTAATCATCATTTTCATATTTCTAAATCCAATACTTTTTCAATACACATTTTCATACCCTTTCTCTAATCTTCCAATCTCTTTCCCATTTCTCATTTATATAAACATTCTCCCACTCTTGACGCACTTTCTGCCGATAAATACAATGTAAAAATCAGTGACACAACGGCGGGAGTGGCAGTGTACCGTTGGATACATTCTGCCCATTGGTTTGTTCGTTCGTTGGTATCGTTTCGTCGATTCGTTGAATAAAATCGTATTGTAATCGTATCGAAACTTGGTCGCACGACACCAGTGCTACAGTATACAGTCGCACAGCCATGTGCGGTGGTTAGTCTCAGGCTCCTCGAAATAGGAGTGCTGTGACATCTTGTGCATACCACGAACGGGATAAGAATCCCCCCCCATCCAAGGAACAGGTTTGTTTCCAAATCGAAGAATGCCCCTTCCATAAGAAGATGTTGCAAAATACAGTACGACTGCAACACCAAAAAAGTGAAATTGGTGAGAAAACTGTACTGTAGGAAAATTGTGAATATTGTGACAATTGTCTGAAAATACAGAACTGATTTATTTGCAAATTAATATGGAACAATTTTACGCAAAGATTTTTGCAAAATCTATGTTGATTGTTTTCATAGCAGATTTAGTGCAGAGTGACCAATGATAAATGCAATTTCTTGACACATGTGCAAGATTCGTTCCAAATTATAATTTCTACAATTCAAAACGAAATACTGTACATTAGGGAGTGCAATATGCAGCAATTCGGGCATTACAGATAAAGAAACCAAAAAAATTGACACCTTTACCCTAGTATGAAGAATGAGCATTATACCCAATAAAATTAGCAGCGTAATGCATCCAAAAGCTTGAGCAATCATCTCAAAATCTCTGACCGATAGTTAGAGGATCACTTTCTGATGCGAGGACCTCGAATAAAAAAAATGATACTGAGTACACATTTTTAAAGAAATAGAATTTCAATTCACGCAAGTGTTCTTTCGACTTTTTCAGTGGAAACATGTAACTCTCTTGAAGTTGATGAAAGTAATGGCCTTCTATTTGTAGTTTTGGTTGTTAAAGAAGCTATTTTTGCGTTTGTTTGTTTACATGACATGACATTTGCCGATTCTGCAAAGTAAAAATATTTCGCAAACATCATTATTGCAGCTTCCATTCATACATGCTAACAATCTGGCCCCAGTTTTCAGCCTCGGCCAGAGAAACGTTCTTGTACAACAACATAATAACAGAAATAAGGGAGGTCCACTCATTTTTGAAGCGAACTATGATAGAGGATCAAAGATTAGAAAGACTGACTAGATAAATTTGATCTTTGCGATTGTGGTTTTATCTTCAACAAAGCGATTATAACTTGGTAAAATATGAAAACAACAAAAACAAAATTTTCAAATTTTTGAGATTTTCACTGTTTGATGCACAGGCAATACAGGTTAATTCAAAGTTCGAAATATATATTATTGGAAATAAAATTCTCTATCGAAAATTATATAATGGGTGACAACTAAAATTTGGGAATTTTTTCAAAAAGTACTCTTTACAAAAACCTCTCTAACTTTTTTTCTAATTAAGCAATCGGTCTGAAATTTGACACATATCTGCTAGTGGGGGGACAATATTAACCTACGAAATTTCAGATCAATTGCTTAATTAGAAAAAAAGTTAGAGAGTTTCTTGCAAAGAGTACTTTTTGAAAAAATTCTCAATTTTAGTTGTCATCCGTTATATAGAACATCTATTTATCTCCAGTACAAGCTGTCCTATGTTTGCATAGATAAATTTAACACCATAAAAATCCATAATTGGCTCCTAAAATATTCTTAGAACTTACTTATTTTGAAGCGCGAGTTTGAAACTGTTTCATGTGTTAAAGTGATTAATTAAATATCCCATTCATTCTTAAAAGGTATCAGCACAAAATTTTGCACAATGGCAGAAAACTTAACAAAAATTAATTTAGGGTGCAAACTTCGAATATAAGCCACTACAGTATGCTACAAACTATGATTGAACATAGGACGGCTTGTATTGGAGATGAATAATGTTCCATATATATCATTCGATAGAGAATTTTATTTCCTACAACATTTCTGTTGATAACTTTGAATTAGCATGTATTGTCTGAGCGGAAAACAATGAAAACCTCAAAAATGTCAAAATTTTGCTCATTTTTCTCAAATTTGACCCTTTTTGTGTGATTGGATTTTCCTGATTTTTTTAGTATCGTAGAGGGTGATCATATATATCGATTAAAGCAGTGAAAACCTGCATATAATTGCTTTTTACGTCATGGCATTATCTACAGAAGTCAAATTTGACAAAAAAACAACTTTTCAACTTAAAAATATTCAATTGAATTATCAAGATAAATCATCACTCAAAGAGACTTTATTGGAGGGAATTCTTTTCTCTGTCAATTGATCTCCGACGTTTCCTTATCCAATCAGAATCCATTGTGTTGTTTGATGTTTCCCAAACCATGGTTTTTTGTCGAATCTGATGTTTGAAACAGTTCCTAGGAGCAAGGTAGTCCACTTGAACCACGAATAGCACTATAATTCTTTGAATTTTTCTCTGAAATACAGGCTATTTCGATTTCAAATCTAAGATGGGTCCCAATCAGCATTGTTTGAACCTTACAAACAATGTGTCTTAAAATTTAATCATTTACTTCAAATAATGTTAGTGCACTTTGTAACCATGGCAGGAAAATTTTCAGCACAGTATCTTAGCAAGGCAGCAAATATAACCACTTTCAAATGTTTGGAATAACATTTATCATGGAATATTGACTTAAACCAATCAACGACTACAGCACGCTGAAAGATTACTATGCCAAGCAAGCTGTAGCTGTTTCAACCCACAGGAGTCAAGCCTTGCCACTACAACACTTAGACCACCGGATGGATAAGCATATGGATTCAGCTGAATCTACTCTTAGTAAAATATAGATGAAGGGCATAAAATGACATAACACTTATATATAACAGTTGTTGTGGTGGATGAGAAATGATTGTAGGAAACAGGGTATGTATCGTTTCCTGTTAATCAACAGTTGTTTCCGCTGACTATTTTCACACCCGACCAATACAATTGGTATCTTGTTTTATCTAAACCTAGGCAATGTGTGATTCTTCGTGGGCAGGTTTATTAACCTTCTGCCTTCGACTGAACATGTGTCCACTGCATTATCAAATGTGGTTGCATTTGCTTCTTAAACAAGAAAACCATCCCACCAGCGTTTAGACAACTTGCTTCATCTTAAAATAAGTGTGTGATGTGACATGCGGACAAGCAAACAAAAAACTTACCAGGATAAGTTAGCTCGCCAGAAAATGTGATGATAGCAACTGTGAATCGAAATGCCAGAAGGTAAGTTAAAAGTCTTACTATTTGTTTCACTACTTAATGAGTTAATGATCTGAGCTACAAAAAATTTAAAGAATTTGGTCGATTCGGTTGTGAAAATGAGGAAACATGGAAGCGGGTAAATCATCTTTTTAGAGACTCTAAGTATATATTACAATGAACTCGTAACTTTATGACCAACTCAACACATTCTCAGCGGGAATTCTTTCAACAAAAACCATAAAAAAATGGGATGGAAAGTCTCCAGGGGTGTGTCAAGCAGCTAAAAGTCAATAAGCCATTTTTCATCGAAATTGTAAGCGCATTCTCCTTCACAAGAGTTTTGATTATCGCAACTTTCTGAGTGAATATTTGAGCAAGCACTTTCTTCGCCATCATGGCGTCTTTCGAAACAAAAATAACAAAAACCCAAGTCACAGTTTTTGCACTTCTCAGTGATGGCCTCTATATGAACACCATAATTGTCGCAAAAAGCGCACCATAGTACTTCACCATCCTCGTCGATAAACTCATCAGCTTGATCAAAATCGTGCTTTCTGGGTAAAGATTCCAGCCGATTTCCTCTCGCCTCCAAAAGCGCGAACATGACATTTATCGGTAATGACTCATGATGTGACAACACTTCGTTGATCGATGACAATAACGCTGCACGAATTATGCAACATTTGATCACGACTTTACCATAATTGCCGTTGATCGCCTTCTCTAAAAGGTGCCAAGTGTCAGCTGACTTTGACTTGCTAACTTTTTTTATCAAATATAATTCGCATCGACTCTTGACAACGGCCATGTCGTATTCGTCAGCTAAGCGAAACATAATTTCAAAATTGTTGTCGTCGATTTCTTTCGAATCATCAGCTAGACAGTGCATTAATTCGATTATATCGTCGAATTTTTTGCCTGGTAATTCGACTGAATTTTGATTTCGTTCTCGAAATTCGCTGTAGAACATCGTTTTGAAAACGGGGCTGAATCTGGCTAAAAAATGTTTCGACACCCAAAGCTTCTTTTCTTCAACAATCAATGCAAAGTTTCTTTCTTCAGTTGGAAAAAGAAAATCATCCTGCAATTCAATTTGCAATTAAAAATTAACTTACTTACAACAAAATGTTTCCATAATCAGTTGATTTTTCGTTTGATTTTCTTGGAAAAACCTCTCATAAAATTCTTACGATTTTCGAGTGGTGATCGACCAACAAATCATTCAAAGACATTTTATCACAAATTGCAACAAACAATTCAAATTTATCTCAAAACAAGCAAAAACACGGACAGGCTAGTTGTTTCGATTTATAATTTTGCATTAGCAGACAACCTGTTAACTGCCTACTTCATTTGTGTAAGATTTTTAAATTTTAATCGCTTGTTTTAAAAAAATTCAATTTGAATAGATTTATTCCGCTCCAAAAACAAAAAAGAATTTGCAAAAATATAATATAATAATAATAAAAAACAAAATTGCATCGCGGTTATATTGCAGGTATACATTACAATAATTTTTTTGTGTCCTTAGCTGGTTAATTTTGTATAAAAATTTTCTAACATTCAACTACGCTTTTTTTAATTGTAAGCAGCCTAAAATCTAATTAGCATTATTTTCGAACTACTAAACAAATTTATCGACCAAAATAGCCGATATAACTACGAAGCAAACCAAAAACAATTCGGCTATATCTACAATACGAAACATCATACAATAATCTCGTGAAAGTGATTTTGTTGTAAAAACAACAACGTAAATACCGTTTACGCACCTGGCACATTTCACATGAAAAAAATACGCCGTATGTATAAAAACCGAAGTTAAAAAAAATCACATTCAAATCTACCGCCTGTAGCAAAACGAACAGCTTTATGACAAGTATAGCAAGATCACGGCAGTAGCACAGCACAGCATAGCACAGCACAGCACAGCAGCAACTAAGCAGCTAGCGCACGAGCAGTGACCAACTTTGGTCGCACCATCTAACACTGAAAGAACTATTTAAAAATTACTTGACATCGGTACAGACTAACGCTTGAACATCAAAATGAACATCGTCTATCGAACGCGCCATAATACTAAAAATGATACAAGAATTTGTTTCCAATTTTAAATTGCAAAAATAATTTGAATAAACAATAAATTGCCACTGCCTTTTGAATGACATGTGCGTTTTTGTGTGCTGAAGAAGAAAAAAACAAACAAAAAAAATAACACATCCGGAAAGACTTACTGGGAAAATTCTTAAAACAAACAAAAAAACAAATGATTATTTTGTAAGGATTTAAAACCATGAAACAAAATCAAATCAATTTTAGAGCACCAGCAACAAATTGCATCTTTATAATAATAAAGTTGGAAGTTTTGAACAAGGATTAACGATTGCCAAAAAAAAACTTTACATGGGCATAAATATATCATAGTGAAAAAAATTATTAAACTTAAGGCACGATCGATGGTCGAGCAGAGGTCAAATACGCCAGACTAGCAGCGGCGGCAGTTTGATTGGATGCGACCATGTTGGGCGGGAACGGGAAATGAACCGGGGTCGGATTACCGGGGGATGTGACCGGGGGCGTACTATTGTAGGTTCCATTCGGACTACCCTCGAATGCCGATGAACTGGAGGTTTGACGTTGAAGATCGATGGAATTTTGATCCATATCACCGTTATCGGTGCAAAATACGCCCTCCTCATGAAGTTTTGTACGAATGATTCTAAATTAGAAAATGCAGTGTCAAAAGTGTTCTGTAAATTAGCAGTATGTGAAATTTTGAACACTAGACTTTATTTATCTTTGCTAATTTCTTTAGATTTGTTCACTTAGTTAAAATCACTGGATAATACGAAGGGCAACTTAATTCCTCATCGAGTTTTGTTTAAAACGGTCACAAATTGGGGAAGGAATCTCTAAAAACAGTTAAAAGTGCTATTTTAAGTAAGTTGCACTTGTTCAGTTTTCTGCGAAGATTCTAAATCAGAGAATGGCCATTTTGACACTAGACTTCATTTATTTTTGTTATTTTCATTACGTTTGTTCAATTAGGTAAGATCACTGATTAGTATGAAGGGCAACTATTGCTCACTGAGTTTTGTTTAAAATGGTCGAAAATTGGGAAAGGACCCTCTAAAAATCGTTAAAAGTGCGAGGTAAGTCACGCTATGAGATAAGATAATCGATCAGTATGACGGATAACTTGTTTCCTCATTGAGTCTGGGATTGAATCTCCAAAAACAGTCAAAAATGCTAGGTAAGCTGCGATGGCAAAACAATTTGGGCGTTAGACTGTCTCCAACTTGGATATTTTCATAGACCATTTGTTCATGTTAGTAAGATCACTGAAAAGCATCGGTCAGATTTATTTATTCAAAAAGGATCTTCGAATTTTAAATTTAAAATGTAAAATTTTTAAAGAAGTAAAAAAGACAGTCAAAAGTGCTTAGTGAGCGATTGCCTAAAGCAATTTTGGCCGCTAACTTTCTTATGCGTTATTATGTTGGAAATAGAAAGGAAGCATTTTTTGCACACTAGACTTTCTTCTAACCTTGTTCTTATTGTTAGACACTTTCAATTTTGTAACATCACTGAATACAATCTAGGACAGACATATTTTTTGCCTTGCTCTAGTTGATTTCGTGAAGTAGACCGATAACGCAGCAGGGAGTTTTTCGTTCTTCTTACCTGTTTATCGACGATACACTTGGAATGTTGAATTCGTTGCAAATTCCGTCGGCTAACAATCGATCCCTTATCTCCCACGAGAACATCGACGGTCGCCAACGTTTGTATATGCTTATGGCTGTGATGACTTCCGGCAACGATTTTTTCGGTTTCGACCCGCCGATTTTACCAGGATGAATGGAGCCCGTTTCTCTCCATCTGAAATCAACATTGCAACTGTAACACACATCCATAGTATCTTTCTGTAGCCGTGACCTACTTTGAGAGTATCTTAGAAACGCATCCATGGGACACACGAAGCTCCTTCGATATTCGACACGGCTTCACACCTTGGATGGCCATTTCGACAATCTTCTGCCGAAGATTGATAGAGAGTGGTCTTCCATTAGCGTAAGTACCGCCTAGCTGATTCGTGGCAGTGCGAACTGAAACCCATAAGGAAAATGTTTTACCATGGAAAAAACCATCTAAGGCATTTTCCTTACTGCTTTCCGCTCTTTCGGCATCACCATTCGGATCGAGTTCAGTGGGAAACGGCAGACTGAGGTCAAACGGGGCGGTATTGGTCAACGAGTTCTGTTGGCACATACGCTCATATTCTTCGACGTTCTGAAAATTATGAAACTTGAACATCAACATGTCGACGAGTCTGTTTTTCATACTTAATAAAGATTATGAAAACAAAAGTTTTTAATAATCTCAAACGCCAGAGTCCGCCGCCAGAGAAACAAGTTTCATGGAAATGGAAATCACGGACAAACTTTTCATTTTCGCGATCATTCATTCGTAACTTCATTCATTCCGCGGATTTCCTTACGACCGGTTATATATCTCCGAAAATATTTTGAAAGAACAAAGTTTTTGCCGATGTCATTCATCAAATGAGAAAATTACGGGTCGTTCGCAATAACTTTGGGTAACTTATGTTAAGGTCTGATTATTTTATTACTCAGGCGAAGTGAGTCAACTGACGCATAAAAACAATTGCATAGGGGGCTTTCGAGAAAAATACAATTCACGCATTGATCATGAAAACACCAAATGCATGGGCAAGAACATCTGTAATGCTGTTCCACTGTTACTTGCTTGCTCTTGGTTAAAATGCTATGATGGAGCTTGGCTGTCGTTTGCGACTTATCGCATAAAGCTTTTTGGTGTGATCATATATCCAAAATATAACCTGAGCCATTGCACTTTTTTGACTTTATCATGCTGTTCTACACGTTAGCTAGTTGCCTTGATGTTCCGATTTTTGTTCCACACGATACATTTCAAACAAAAAAGAAGTTGTTTTTTGTTACAGTACTGTCAAAGTCAAAGTCAAAGTCAAAAACAATGTTACAATTTTTCGACTTGTGCAACTTTTCAGAACGACTTTTTTGCGCGTAAAGTTTCATATTGACCATTTTCAACTTTCAAATATCGAACATAAAACTTTACATTCAACAAGGAACGCAAACTCTCAAGTGACTGTACGCGAAATACTGCACACCGTCCGTGCGCCCTATACGTTATTTTCATCGATAAAACTTCAAAAAACCTATCAACCTCGTTTTTAGCCGATGATCGTTGGCCGTCGGAAATAAATGACATAGGAAAACAAGTTTTCCCTTTTTAAAACTTTTACGATTGTTGTGAAACTTTTATGACGTTAATAGGTCGTCGACGCCTCCCACGTAAGTCCGAAAATAAATGTGTGTGCATACATAAAAAAGACGCATGAGTCTATTTTCGTATACGAGGTTTTCTTAAAATTTAATTGGAGAGGTCTACCATTGGAAAAAAGGTCTCCGAGTAAAAGGGAATCAATCGCTAGAATGGCCGATGCTAGGTTCAAAGTCGATGCGCGATACAATACGCCGACTTGGACGCATAAAAAAAATTTCCATGAAACTCGTTTTGGACAGTCCTACACAAACGCGGAACCTTCGCCCCTTAGAAGAATGGATGAAAAATTGGAACAGAATGTGAGTGAGTGTGGTTGCTTTTTTTCGAAAAGTGCCTATGACAGATTTATACATCTACGAAAAATTAATGTTTAAGTAATGCATGGGTTGAACCGTATTATTTTCACGATGCCCCAAATTCGCCTACGTACCAATATATAACTGTACGCGACAAATAGACGACTGTAATAGCCGCTGGCTATTTGTAATGTAGAGCAGTTTTGCGTTGGGTCAATTTTTACAGCCGGAGCCCCCAGGCTTTTCGAAGAACGGTACTGTACGGCGTGCATACAAAAGTTGTATATCGTATGCATTGTTTTCGAAACGATTTCCGTTTGTCACGGTTGGTCGACACTTTCGTTTTCAAATTTTCGTTGACGTTTTATTAAAGTTGACAATTGACACGGTGGGTGCTACCTGAACCGAATTTTTCCGCGATGTCGTACAGTAACGGTCGTAAGACTGTACGAATGAAAAAATAATTCTTTCGGACATTAAACGAACAAAATGTCCGCGGGACATTTCGGAACTGTCATTTCAGGGCTATTTCGGTACGAAACAAAACAAAAAAAAACACGCTGTAACGGTATACTGTAATTTCGGTACAGTACCGGGAAAAAAAAGTTGCACTTAATCTGTCAATTTGCGTGATTGTCGAGTATTATAAATGGTACTTCCCCGTCGGTTGACGGATGTTGTTTTGATGTATTTGGGTAAAAGAAAACAAAAATGGTTAACTTTTTGCGAGGTTTTGTCATGCGAAATGAAACCGACCTCGAAGAAAACGGAAAAGTGGGTTAATTTTTAAAATGGAATTAATATCCGACGGAAATTCGAACGAAAGTGAAGGTTTTCGACAAACATTTCAAACATCGATAAAATATTGACAAACAATAAAGTGACACATAATGCTACAAAATTTGCATATACTATACTGTATAAAAAGCGGATGTAATCATTTTTTTGCTTGGAACAATTGAACAAAAACCGAATTTACGGTATGACGAAAGAGTGAAATATCATTTATATGGGTTAAACACAATGAAACATTACTTTTACGGGTTATGCACAGTGAAACATTCTTTTTACGGGATTATGAAATTCTGAAACATCAGGATTACGGGTTAGTGCTTTGTGAAACATTACTTTTACGGGTTCATATACTTATGAAACATTAATTTGACGGGTTCATGAATGAGTCGAATAGTTTTAGAGGTAGTTAGCTTATGAAAATGAACGCCATTTGTGCTTACTTTTAGCCATTCTTCAAATCGTTTCTCGAGCTCCTCATCATTTTGCGGAGCCATTGCCATAGTGATTAATGTCGAATGCGTCTTTGCACTTTAATAATATTGCAGCGGGATAAAATTAAGAATAATTTTGTACAGTCTGTCTGTCGGATTTAGTCCAATAATATAAAGAATAGCTTTCGACACCGGACGTCGTCAAACGAAACAAAAAATCTATCAGCTAATTATCTAATAATTTACGGAAGAGATTATCTTTCAGTCAGTTCATCGTTCATCCGTTGACCATCATAGTTCGTCGGAGTGCGAAGATGAGCTTCGGGTAACCGGACTGGGTAACGGATAGGAAGGGGACCCCAAAGAAGGAAACAAAAAAGTGGCAGTGGTTTGTGAAAAGAAAGAAGACAATCTACACCTTGGCTTTGGCGCCTTCGATGAATGGTGGGTTGGCCGCCCAACGAGGCCGACTTGAATATTACCGGGGTATAACGAGTGATCGGGTCTTTCGCCAATTACGAAAGGTTGGAGGTATTGGTGAAGAACTTCAGAGTCGGAGAGAGACTGAGATACAGTCCCAAGATAGTGTCCGCCTGGAAACGAGAACCCACGAAGAAAGAGAGTAGAAGAAAAAAAAGCAAATTTCCTATCCCGACAAACTCGTTTTTCTTTTTTAAGGGTAGGTAGGAGAGAAAAATCTTTTCGGCGCCGACGATGAGAACTTTCTTGAAACGAGCAAGCCAACGCGCACGTTAAGTAATAAGTGGGGCGCAGTAAAAGATAGAGAAAAACCGAAAACCGGCATTGGACATACGCGAACACAGTACAAAACATTCGCAAGCCTTTAGGCTGTGGGTCGACGGTGGAAAGTGATCCGATTTTTGGACGGTATTGAGAGATTTTTAACGAAATGCCCTAGGGCCTAAGTACAGCCGCCGACTGACTGTCGGTCGGTCCTTCAAAGGAAAAACTGTTATACTTTACAGAAATCACCCCCACCCACCCCATTCGGATAGTGACTTTTGTACCGTTCGAGGACTGTAAATACGGTTCTTGCGGACGACTACAGTTGACGTATATGAACAACTGTAGCCCTTAGACTCACTGGCTGGTTCGACTTTTGGTTAAGAAATTAGGTTAATTGCCAGTTACGTTATTGGGAATGTTTCTTAGAAGTTCCTTCGGGTGACAAAAGTGTACGAAAAAGGGATTGGCAACGCGAGAGGCAAACATTTGACGTTTCAAAAACAAATTTCGTATCGTCTACTCGATAAAAAAGAGCGCTCGATCGTAACCAGCGAAGAATTAGACAATGCTTCCAAATTGCAGGCTGTACTCTTCATAACAGACTAGACTTAAAAACTATATTCTCCTTGACTCTCGAGTTTAGTTGCTGAATTACTATGACTGGTGGCCAACTATAGTGCATTCTAACTATAAGTTGACAGTTCTTCATCGACTAAAGTTGTTCAGTGGCCACAGTTGTTCAGCTCACTAGTTCAACAACGATAGTTGTGCAGGGTTTATTGGGTTCAGAATATAGCTTGTGGTGCCGTTATGCAGTGGCAATAGATGATATCCAGTGTCCATAGTTGTCCTGACAATTTACATCTATTTCAACCTGACACTATAGTCACTGAACAACTGTAGTCTCTGGACAATTATAGAAATTAAACAACTATAGTCGCTGAACAACTATAGCCAATGAACAACTGTAGTATCTGGACAACTATAGCCACTGAACAACTGTAATCTCTGGACAACTATAGTCACTAAACAACTGTAGTCTCTGGACAACTATAGTCACTGGCTAGCAAAACTCTAGCATTGTTCTACCATAATCTCTTGGCAACTTGTCTCACTGGAGAGTTGCTTTTAATAAACTACAAAATTCATTTGCTTGTTTATTTTTTTTAATATCATCAAGTATTAATTCGACTTTCAATCATACTGGACATCGAAGCGAAGTTTGAAAACAAGATAATCATTGATTAAATTTATTAATTTTATAGAACGTAAACTCGACGGCATTACATTAAAAATGTTTTTTAATGCGTGATTTTTCTTTTCCTTTCTTAAAATACATGTATAAGTAAAAATAATTAAACATTTTTTGCTAAAAGACATTTTTTAGTTTTTTTCTTCAAATTCGATTGTCGAATCGTCATTCGTGTTTCATTCTTCTGCAGACTTTTTAGCGAAGGCGAACCTGCTGAAAAGTGTAGAAAAAAAACAAATTTCAGGTGGACAAATGCAACTCAGTGGTTTTGATTAACTAAGTTTGAGCTTTTTTTGCAGAAAATCATGCCTATTGCAAAATTTCAAAGGTGGCCAACTGTAAAACTAAATTTTCGGCCCAGCAGGCGCCAAAACACTTTCGAGCCATTTCTTGCATGGAATTTTTTACGTCCGGGCGAGAAAGTCAAATAAGGTAGTGAACTATGCGATGACGTCATAGCTAGCTAATTTCTCAGTTCCACAAAAACTAGCGACCATATCGCTATAGCAAGTGACAATAAGTGCGCAATTTGTGATCGTCAGGAGCTACAGTATACCTTGGACCTGCACGTTTTGCGAAAGCGAATGATGGTCTCTTAGCGAATGCGAAGTTAGGTCGTTTTGCGAACGACGGTCGTTTAGCGAATGCGAAACGCGCTCGCTTGGCGAATGCGAATTTGGCTCGTTTGGCGAATGCGAACCTGGCCCGTTTTGCGAATGCGAATCTGGCTCGTTTATCATTGCTAACGTTTTCGTCGCTTTCGTCCGTTTCGCCGTCGTCGACGAGTTCGGTGTCGTCGTTCATGTAACCATCGTTGATGTCGTACGGCTCCAACGCTTGCTGCGGCTCGTGATGATTGAATTCGTCATCTTTTTGTTCGTCGACTTTGGTGGACAAATGATGAGGCAAGTTAAGCGCCTTAGCTTCCTAAGCAAGCAAAAAAAACAGCGAGGATACTTCGCTTTCCGAGCAAATCGTCGCGCTGGCTAAATTTTGCCATACTTCGGCATATCCGCTTCCGACTATGGATAGGCAGAAAATTAGACAAATCAACGAAGCCTTGATTGCAGAATGCATGATTTAAGTGGATTAGGGATATATGTAAATGTGTAACTGCGATTCTTTTTTTCAATGATCAGCGGCAGTTAAGCGTAGGATTCGCTTACGAATTTACCAGCACACGTTTTCTGGAAAAAAAATGTGTATATTGCAACCAAAATTTGAATTTCTCGTAAGATCAGGATATGTATCGGATTTGATATCCTGCCAGCCAAGAATGTGTATTATCTTTGCTTATGACAAGAGCAGGATAAGCTTTCCTGCTGATATCCTGCGATATCTTGCATGTCCTGCAAACGATATCCTACACGAATGGGATATGATATCCAACAAGATATGTTATCCAGCAAAAACCAGGAAGGACTGGATGCGATATCCGAGTAGAGTTGGATACGATATTGCGAAGATTGCACTTGATATCATACAGAGATTTGGCACATTCTGCAAAGGATTTGACACACCCTGACACATCCAAGAAGGATTTGATATATCCTGTAAGGATTTGACATATCCTGCAAGGATTTGACACATCAAAAAACGGATGATATCCAACAGAGATGAGAAATAAGATTTGAAAAGAGATCCATCAAGATTGGATATGAAATCCTGAAAGGCTCAGACATCCCGAGAAACTACATCCTCGACTTTTTCTTCGAGACAGCTTTCG
The DNA here is from genome assembly GCA_034698125.1 of Prionchulus punctatus. Taxonomy (NCBI): domain Eukaryota; kingdom Metazoa; phylum Nematoda; class Enoplea; order Mononchida; family Mononchidae; genus Prionchulus; species Prionchulus punctatus. The sequence goes on along the minus strand of JAQGBA010000432.1, from coordinate 18,123 downwards.
ACGGTAACTACTTTGACACATTGACTATTGACCTCGTTTTAAATTTAATATACGAATCGTTTTCGACATTGGAATTTATTCATTCATGTAAACGCGATTAACTTTAACGAACCCCCCATTTTGTTACATTTTTAAAACGAAACTTATTTTTGACGCTTTTTGTGCGTCTGTCTCATCGACGCAAGCAAAAGAGCGTTGGAAGGAGAGGAGGAAAAAAGCCAAATTGCGCTTTCTGTCAAACTTTTTTGACGTATTCGCACGCGTCACATTGGAAAGGTATAAGATTTTTTTTCTATGAGAATCGTAAAAACGGCTTGCGAATAGAAAGCAAGCAAAATCGTTTACGTTTTGCTCAACGGGAAATTGCAATTAACTGGCGTTTTATGGAGTATAAATTCTTAGCCTAATGGCGCATGAACAGGCCAGGATTGAAAAAACTTTCAATCTTCTTACATCAAATTAAGGGCGCCATGTAACTCAAAGAAAAGGGACCGTATACGTCAACGGAAATGGCGCCTCATGGACCTACGTACGAAGAACTATGGTCGCCTTAAAAAGCCAACTTTTCATTGTTACTTGTGTGAAACAGGAATGACGACCGTAAATGACTAAAATAATATCATAATCGGTTCGCTTTTAGGCTCGACTGAGTAAAATTTCACGAGCACTGACAAAGAAAACTTTCAGTGAAATTATTAGATAAATACTTATGATGGAGAATAATTTTTTCCGTTTTTAAGAACATTCTTAATTTTTTTTCATCCTTGAGCCAATTTTACTCAGGAAAAGATTTTTTGAGTACTTTTAAAACGAGCAACGAGCGCCCGAAATTGTTCCTTAAATGATTTTCTGACAGGAAACTCGAGAATCGCGTATGAATAACGAGCAAAATAAACACGGCAAAACCGAATCCATTAAAGGTGTAATTCAACTAAAGATGTTTGTAAAAGGTAAATTAGGCGCTCGGGAGTTCGTTTGCTTATCGCAAGCCACTCAAGGTAGCAAGACTGACGGTCGCACGACTGACTCTTGCAGACAACTTACTCTAGTAGACAACCCCCTGTTGCAGACAACTCACTGTGGCAGACAACCCGCCGTTGTTCAACAACTCACCATAGCAGACAACTCACTGTAGCAGGCAATCCACTGTAGCAGATAAATCACTCGCAGACAACCAACTGTTGCAGACAACTCACTGTAGCAGATAATCCCTGCTGCAGATAACTCACAGCAGTGGATTGTAGCAGACAATCCACTGCTGTGGATAACCCACTGCGGCAGCCAACTACACATCACTCAATAAAGTAATTCAATACTCACTCAAAACAGTAACGCGAGTCTACTCGGGCTTTTTCCTCGTATTCTTCGTTTGCGTTCACGAGCCGCGATGCCGGCCAGGACCAATAATAGATTCGAAGAAAACCTAAACTGAGTTTAAATTTAAAATCACCGTCCCTCTTTATAATCGAATGATTAATGGTCTCGAATAAGAACTTTATCGCATCAAATTGTACGCGTGCAACAACTGCTTTCGAAAAATATTTTCGTCTATTTCGGTTTCGGATACGAGCGTCGAATCGAATGCGACGAAGGCGTAAAATTCGACAAACTCTATCCGATTCGGTCATTAAGAATTACAAAGAGAAGGAAAAAAATAATATTACTGAAGAGGGGAGAAAAATGAGTGTCGGTTACAAAACGAGAGGCTAATTTTAATGTGAGCTCTAATCTTGCAGTTTCATTCGGAAGAAAAAGTCGATCAATGCGGATTCAGTTAATCCCCTTTAATCATTCGGCCGAAGCCAAAAATGCGAAGGAAACGAAAATCAAATGCGCGTGACAAACAATAAAAAAAACTGGAAAATTCCCTATCGTCTCACGACATTCCGAACATTATAGTACCTGACTCGAGGAGGGATACTGTACTCGGATAATATGATCCTCCGGGAGAATTCTCGAAGAAATTGTTTGACTGATATGTATTCTGAAATGGATCGATGCGAACGATAATCGTACAGAAAAACATGCTTATCATGAATGATTTGTTGACTGAAATTCAAACGTAATAGGTACTTTGAATGCGTGATTAAAAATTCCTCCCTATTGAGAACCGTTCGGACAATTCGCGGAAACGATAAATTAAAGATTCCTTCGTCTTACTGTAACTTATAGTATGAAAATAGTTTCTTATTTTTTATTTTAGACTCATGCAAACCACTCTAGGAGACACAAAAAACATCTGAGAATATGTAAAACAAGTTCCACTTACCGCTTGTTTTTAATATTATGGTTCGAGGCTGAAACTCGAATTTTCTGGGTTCGAGTTAAAAATGGGCTTAGGGTGTGCTCCTCCGTCGGGTTTTAGAGAATGGGTTATTTGTCGAAGCAATAAATTCGCCCAATGTCTGTTGCCAATGACGTCTTAAACGTATAAAAATCGTTGATTAACGTCGATAAAAACGAAAGAAAACGGGCGCGAAACTTATTGCGTGATGAAAATATTAAGTTTTATATTGTTTCCCCGTTTTAATTATGTTTCGACAACGGGCCCGTGTTGCTAGATAATTTGCTATTAAAAATTTATATCTGAATATGTGTCGGTATCCATATTGGCGCTTACTGTAATTCATGAATTAACAAAGCGTCGAATAAAGAAGTTTTCCGTCAGTTTTTAAATCAATTTTGTAAAAATTCACGTTGAAACATAAAGTTTACGGAAATTTTGAATTTTTTTTAAACTTTATGATGAAATTCATTCATTCATGCGGAAAAAACACACGTACTCAAGTAAACAAGCCTTCACGAAATACAGCAATTTAATATTGTACTATTTTTTTCTCAATTGTTATCGAAACCTATAAAAATAATAATTCAGCATATGAAAAACAGGACGTCGCGACTGGCGAGAGATAAAAGAAATATATCCTTGAAAACATATTAATTCAAGTTATAAGTCAACCGCTGACAATGCCATGGAAAATAATGATACATCAGTAAGAAACATTGGTAATTGGCTGAAAGAGGTCTATAAACCCATTTGGTAATGTTTCAGAAATATAACTAAATGAACAGAAGTGAAACCGTCAGAATAATATGAAATCATACAACAAAAAAACAAACCTTACCCTTTAAAATAAATAAAAGAAAATGTATTTAAATTCTTTAAAACTTTCATACAAACAATTGAAAATAAAAGAAGGATTTATCAGACCTCTTTATAATAAAACTACTCACGTGATAATAATTGATCATTAAAAATGTTCGTGATTACTGATTAAACTTTCATGACGGTTAAGCGATATTTTGCAGTTCTTTTTTGTTGTTTGCGCATCTGAGGGTAATTTTATACATATTTTACAAACAAACTAGAAAATAAAATTGTCTGAAGATAGTTTTTCTTTGACAAGCTGTGATATTGTGGTGTTCAGAATGGTTACAGAGATTTGCATAAAAGTCATTTCGTTTAACATTTAAGTGTACTTTAACTTCCGAATCTATTCTAGGTCTTGACGAATGACTCTAGTTCAATTTCGGTTTCAGCTTTGAATACAACCTGCAACTGTTCCGGGATAGGCTAGCCCTTTTTTGCAAGACTCACAGGCATGAGCTTGGAAGCTGAACTAGAAATTTGTATCAGTACAGGTATGAGTATGGTGGATATTGGTATGGGTAGGGGTAGGGTAGGGGTAGGGTAAGGGTAAGAGTAAGGGTAGGGAGATCGGTTTCACAATCGGTACCAGTATCGGAATCGGTATCGGTACCAGTTTGATATCAGTATCAGTATAGACTTCAGTACAGGTACAGTACAGGACTTCAATAGAAGCTTTGATACCATGTTGATATTGGAAGCGATATCAGCAGCAGTATCGGTTTTGGTATTGTTGTCATTATCAGGATCTGTATTAGTAGATATCATTATCAGTATTGGTATTGCTATCAGTACTTTTATCAGTAACTTCATTAGCATGGCATCAGCATTTGTATTGTTATCCTCAATAACATTTTTTTCAGTATGATTTTGGTACTGCGATCAGAATTTGGATCATGACCAGGGTCAATCTTTTAAGTGGACTTTGAATTCGGCGGGGGCTTCAACCACACCAATGATTCAGTTGAACTTAGGCTACTTCTAGATTCGGCTTGCCGTGACTTTGGCTTCGACTTCCACTCATAGTTCTAGTTTATGTTCATTATATTAGTTTGTGTCTTTATCCATTTGCTAGTCTAGTGGTGGATTATGTAAAGCTCGACTTAGTTACGAAACCAATCATCCTTATCGCTCAAGTTAGCTAGCAAATATGTCAAACCATTTGCGATTTTTGCTATAATTTGAGTCTACGAGGAAGTTCACTCATATTTCTAAGTTATTTTTATCTACGCTTGTTCATTTCAAAGATTTGACTCTTTTCGAAATTCGTCCATTATTATTCGAGCTTAATTTAGCAACAACGTTTATTTATTGAAAAAGCATGAAACGTAAAGCGTTTCTAATTGAAAAAATACAAATGCTTTTCGTGCCAATTTATTAACGACCGACGACCCTAGTGACTGGAATGTAGCGGAGGAAAAAACTAGCGTATATCCGCCTCGAGAGGTGGCAATTTGCTTACGTCTTTAGCAGATGTTCAGGCGCTCACATACACGCGTCGCATACATTATTATATGAAAGTTTTTGCTAAAACGACTAACGACTCGGAGAAATTTGAAAGAAAGAAAACGGAATGAAAGAGGGAAAGAAAGAAAAATAACAGTTTCGTGTGTCTGGGAGGAGAGTTACAAGCGAGTGAGGAAACACAACGTTAGCGAGCTTAAAGATAGCGAGAGAGGGGCGAGGTGGGGGGAAAGTTGAAGTTAAAATTGTTAGGTCTTAACGGAAAAATGAGAATTATCGCTTCTCACACAAACGAGCAAGGTTCACAAAGCCAAACCGCTTTTAACGTTCTCACCCATATTGCCGCTTTCCTGTATCCTTGATCGATAGGTTCCTTGAGTGAAAATAAACGGTTTCTCAAGAAAAACTTTCCTGCTAAGAAAGAGAACATTAATTTCGAGTCCGACACCACACCGTTACCCCTCTCGTTCTCTCTTTCGCTCGCTCTTTCTCTCTCTCTAGTCGGTCCCAGTCAGCATCAGTTCCGTTCCGCGTTGGAGTTTGTTATAAAAACAACATCTATCTGCTCTTCGTATAAACTTTTAGAAGTTACAAAAGCTCAAATTTCCATGCTGCCTTTAACATTTATAACGATCTTCGTCTCCATCTGTTGACCGTTAAATCTTGCTTCTTCGCTCCGAGCTTGGTTCCGAACCCGTCGACGTTGTTCGATCGAAGCTTCGTACGGGGCTCTACTTAACGACTCACTGCGAATAGCGTTTATCCGCTTGTTTTGGATTAACGAAAGCGAGCCATTATGGGATCTACTTTGTTGGGATATTTACTAATTGTGATAATATATGCAAACGACGTAGCACTGTCTTCGTCGTGCAGCCGAAGGCCGATGGATGAAACGTCCGCAGATCGGACACCGGGCACCAACGGATTTCATATTCAGATAAAACAATACCCGCGCAATGATTCGCTTCCGTCGCCAGACGGTTACGTACCTGGAGAATACTACACAAGTAGGTCACTATTATTGGTCGTTAGCTAAAATTTCTAAAACTAGGTCAAATTAAGAAATGTTGGAGAATGTGCGGGGTCTCGGTGTCTTTTACGCTCCTACCAAACATTAAAAAAATTCCAATTTCGATTCGGTCTCAAATTTCCTTGGTTTAATTACGTTTTTTTTTCGCCCATGATCTTTTAAGCTAAGACAGCTTATCTCTCGAAGCTCACGCGAATTAGCAGCCATTGCGTAATTCACTTTGGGAAATATTTTGTGGTTCGAGACCTTCTTTCAACTGCTCATAGTGCTTCCTGAGAAATATTTTTCATTAAAGCGGAAAAAGATTTCCAGAGGCGTTTGCGCGTCGGTTAATGCGTTAACCGGGTGTATTTCAAAAATCGTCAAACATTTAAACCTTTTTGCACTTTTATTTCGCGTCCTGAACTTTTAGCTTTTCGATCCAATTTCTTTTTCGAAATACGTCTGACATCGGAAGTTGCGTAAAATAGAGAGAGAGAGCAACGAAATTTATAAGGGTCTCCGAGTGAAATATATTTTTCCTCCGTCTCCGACGTTTTTTCGACACTTATTCGATGAATCTCGGATTAATTATTAACCGAAAATAGGATTAATGAGTCGTCGAGTTGGCGACATTACGGCTGAAAATTATATATAATGCACACGTAAACGAAAAATGTGATACAGAGCATATCATTTTCACAAATATTGCCGCGGATGTCAACTACTACGGCTAATTGGATGACATCATAAACAGATAGTGTGGCGTCATAGCCAATCATAGAAATGTACAATGTCACATCATCTTGACGTTTTGATTGTTGCTGAGATATTTCATTAGCCAATTAGCTATTTTCAACGAGAGGCTTTGCTATTACCAATTCGCAAGCTTCGCAGTAAGGTACTAGAATATAGTCGCACTGTGATTCGAACCTCTGATCTTCTGATCTTTACCCCAGCATCCAAACCAATAGGCTAGCCTCGTCCTACTCGATTAGCAAATTTAGCGATATCATAAATGGATAGGCTGTCATCTACCATCGTATTGTAAGTTACTTGCGATAGGCCGCACTGGGACTTTAACCTCAGACCTTTCGATCATAAGCCCTACATCCAAGCCACTGGGCTAGCCTCGATGACTTAATAAATACATATTTAAAAATATGTATGAACTTATTCTTGGTCGACTATGTTATTCGTCCAGTGACGTCACATTTTGCCTGACCACAAATAAATTTGTTTGTTCAGTCGTTTTGCAAGGATGGAAAACGCAGTACACCGTGCAAACGTTTCGAGGTTTCTCGCTCGTTGCTGTTCCGGCGAGTACGGAAGACTATAATCAACCCATTGGTGCATTTCAAGTAAGTCAGACCGTCAGACACCAGCTGTGTCTATTTCTTCAATTATTTATCGCCGCCTATAGAAGTTTGTCATAACTGATTGATGATCAGGTGAGAGATAATGGAAATACGAGATATTCGCAACACTGCTATCACGCTGTCACTCATTCGACCCTACATCCGAAGACCGAAGTGGAAATCGTTTGGCAAGCGCCGTCTGTGAACACTGGTTGTGTATTATTTCGAGCCATGGTGCTCGAATACAAGGATATATGGTACATGGACGATGGCGCTTTGACCAAAAAATTCTGTCAACTTAGTAAGTTAAATATTATATTATGAAATCTGTTGACTCGTATGACAGTCATTTTTTGAATGCAGCGTATCGGAGATCAGGTAGCGTATTGTTGTTTTGAGATGAAAAAGTCCGGGACTAACTTTCATTATTTTTGGACGACTATGGAGCTTACGTCGTTAGTTTTTTTCTAGTCAATGACCAAGCTCCTGTAAAACTTCCCGAGCAATGCTGCGCCTGTGATGAAGCTAAATATGAAATGATATTCGAAGGTCACTGGTCTCGACAGACTCATCCGAAAGATTTTCCAACTTGTATGTGAAACAGTTACGATCCCGAAAAGTGATCATAAACATCGTTACTTTTGTATTTTCCAGTGGAGCATCTAACCCATTTCAGTGACATAGTAGGGGGTAGCCACAGCAACAGGTATACCATGTGGGCTGAGGGTACGTACGGCACGGATGGTATGAAACAACTGGCCGAATGGGGTGATACGCAGAAATATGAAGAAGAACTGAAAGAAAAAGTAGACGACTGTCTTCAAAGATTTAAAAACAAATTAGCAGTGCATTCTTCTTCCTATAGGGTCGAGAACTCAGAACTATCATAAAAGCCAGGGGGCTGTGGTTTCCACACGTTACTGGCACCGCTAAAGCTATGTTCCGCGTTGATCAGTAATATGAAAAACAAGATTTCTGCGCCTTTTTGGATGATACCAATATTACACTTTTCAGATACCATCATTTGGTTTCCCTTGCCAGTATGCTGGGTCCTAGTCCTGATTGGGTCGTCGGTATATCCTCTGTAAATTTATGCCTTACAAATTGTTCATGGATTAACGAGATATCCTTCGATCTCGAACCGTGGGATGCAGGCACCGACAGCGGTATTACTTACATGGTAAGTTAGGATATTGGTTCAAATGGGATGAAGTTATTCAACGAATCCTTGTCTGTGCATGATGGATATCCACTACATCCAGCAGACATTTCTTTCGTAGCCAAGGTGTATAAAAAAAATGTTATCCAGTGGATAGCCAACTCCATATATCAAGTGGATACACACTTATTTCCAATGGATATAATTCCACGGCATATATCCACCGAATATCCCAACTATCTTTTCAGGCGCCAAACAATCCAACAGTTCCGAGGGATAGAATCAAACCAATAACGACCAGAGATCCGGATGATCCCAGAGCCCCGTTCTATAATCCGAGCTCTGACCGCATTCCTCCATTGGCCAAGTTGACGATTAGAAGAGAAAAGGTAAGTCTGATTTTGAGACTGGTATTGGATATAGATATAGCAACAAATTTGCTTTCAGGTTTATCACATGGAGTGCAGAAACCTAACTGATCTTCTAAGACTCTCGACTAACGATGAAAATGGAGAAACCAGTGAAGATTTAGAATACAAAGATCGAAGTAAAAATGAAAATATATTTGTACCCAGAGATTTGGAACCAGTTGAATTTTTGTCTAGGAGAATGCACAGTAGGTTCTTGGACACCGTGGTCCTTGTGCAGCGCCAGTTGCGGCAAAGGTATCCGAATGAGATCCAGATTGTATAAAAATCCAGTCAAAGCGCAAATGGGCGAATGCAAACGACAATTGACCGAAAAACAATTCTGCAATGCAGAAATCAGTGTTTGCGCAGGTTCGTCTTTCAACTAGAGTTAAAATAAAACATATGGTGATGGAGTGTTCTCTAGGCTCGGATGCTTTCAATGACATGTGCACTACGGACGACTGGGCCGCCTGGACAGAATGCACAGTGACCTGCGGTAAAGGTCTGAGGTCCAGATCCCGAAACTATCACAATGCCATGGCGATGAAAAAGTGCACAGCGGAACTGATGGAAAAAGAAATGTGCATCGGTAACAACGAACTTGCCTGCTATTTTCTGTCTGGCTCTGTTCTGTATGTGCGCTGGTTTGTAGGTCACGACGGAGAGAACTGTAATGTACTAGTTGATCCAAAATGTAAGACCACACCGTGGTCAGATTGGAGTCCGTGCAGCCAATCCTGCGGCGACGGGTCTCACCTTAGGAGCAGGCTGTTTTTCCACCCGGAAAACAGCAGACAGTGCCCCAATACGGAACTCATGGAAAGACGAACTTGCAACGTTCAAAGTTGCGATTTCATTATGAGACACGCCGAAGGTACCGAGCCACAGCCTTTGTTTCTGCTAGCGCGAAGCAAAGTCACTTGCTACTTGTAGAAATTTGTCAACTACCCAAAGAAGATGGGCAATGTCAAGGAACTTTCCCTCGATATTACTACGAATTCGGCTCGAAGACTTGCAGGCGATTCATTTACACAGGCTGCAAGGGAAACCGAAATAACTTCGAGGTATAGTTGTACAAATACAGTTGTACAAATGTAAGAGTAAAATTATGTCGCAAGACAGTCGTCCTATTCTTCTCTACTTTCTGTTCTCGACATCCGGATAAGGTGTAAAATGAGACACGCCTTGTCATTTATATTGAATGTTGCAGAGTGAAGATCATTGTCGACGTGTTTGTGTGAAGTCTAGAAACGCTCTCGATGAAGATGATCAAGCAGATGGTAACAGAGAAGAATCAACTCAATTTTCACTGGCTAACATATGAAAGCATGCTTCTAATGATACTTACTTGACTTGCTTGTTTATCAGCTTGTTTATGATACTAACTTGACTTATTGTTTATCAAACTTTCAGGTATTGATAACCACATAAGACCCGTTGATGACACAGCCACAGAGGCTGACACTACGACTATGGCCATTAGGACCGCAGCTCCTTCGGATGTGACTGATGTGGTTTACACTCCGAAACCAGCGCATATGAGACTGCCACCGTACTCGGTCCTGCAAAAGATGGCTTACTCCTTGAATGTTCATTCGCTCGATAGTTACTTGAATCTAGCCACCGGCATGGTTTGCGGTGTGAAACTAAACTTGTATTTAAAGGATTCGCGCCAAAAACTGAAACACGATTCTTTCTCTAGTTCCCGCTAATCACTTGGCTGCAGCCTTGGGTATAGAAGAAGTGAACGATGGTGGTATAGCAATCGACTGCATGGTTACGGAATGGTCCAGCTGGTCCGAATGCACATCGTCGTGCGGCAAAGGAATGAGGCAAAGGACCCGAATGGTCAAAGTGCCCCCGAGGAACAGCGGTCACCCGTGTCCGCGAGATTTACTTCAGAAGACCAGATGTCGACTTCGACCTTGTCGTAAGTGCAGTGACATCAGTATACGATCTTGTTTGAAATGGAAAATTGCCGCAATCGTTCAGTAGCTAGTAACAAATTTTGTATGCGTAGCATTGTTTTCAGGTTGTTACGACCGTCGAAAAATTACTAATTTTGCATACAGATTTCACGCAAATACAGTTTTGTACAGTGTCATTCTGTTACTAACAACGTGTCTCCTATGAGTAAGCCCATTTAGCACCAGTGCATGAGGAGTCGACCAAAGTCTATAGTTGTGAATGAAGCATATCGAACGGGCTAGTAGTTGCGCACTTACATATCAAACCGTGCACAAAATTCCACTGGATGTTGATTGTTTGTGACGATTGACACCAACGTTGCTTGCGTACCACCAATATCGATTATTTATCATCAGATCGATATCTTCTCGTAGCATTATTGATATTTTGCCCATCCATTTGTTTTGCAATGAAGTTATATTGGTTTTCATGTAGATGTTGTCACACTCACAATAATCGATAAAAGGCTGTTGATTGATGACAGTTAGAATCGATTGAAATGATTTTAGATCAACCCAATCGATCAATGATCAATTAATCAATGTTCAGAATAGAGTGATCAATCGATCGGTCAGTAATCTGTCGATCAGTAATCAATCGATCCATGATCAATTGGACAGTGATCAGTCGATCGATCGATCAGTGACCGATCGATCGATCAGTGATCGATCGACCTATCGATAATCAGTCAATCAGTCTTATGTTTATTGATTATTTCAGCTTTTAATTTTCGAGAATATAACTTCATCTCACTTTTAGCGACGGACTGTCGAATGAGTCCGTGGACCGAATGGAGCGTATGTAGTTCCACTTGTGGCAGTGGTCTGCAAATGAGACAGCGCCAAGGACGATCCTTGTACCGACGAACGACCAACCAAGGATCGTGCCCGCCGAACCAAGTAGACAAACGCACGTGCGACACTGGTCCGTGTTTCTGAACGAACAAGATCAGCTGTTTTGAAAATTATCATTTTTTACACTTTCTACTGAGCATTGAGCAAATCTTGCGCTGCCAATAATTTTTTATGGCACTTACTAAGTTCTACAGTGTATCATTTTATAGACGTGATTATTCTTACTTATTTTTACTGTCCAATGACGAATGTCTTTTTTGCGGATAACTACCAAATTTATTTTGGTCTAGATGAAAGTTGATTGTAATACGTGGAAAAAGTTTCTCTTCCATTTTTATAAACTCGTTAATGTTATGAAATTTATATTTGATGGGCAGGTTTAATATTTGTTGCGAAGTTTAATAAATATGCAAATGAGTCAGTCAAAAATTCAAACCAGCGTTTTTAGTCAGTTAATTGAACTCTCTTTTCATACTGTAAAAAAATACAGTAATCTTGCAGTTTGCATCTGTATTAATATATCACTTTTGGGCCAAGCGACAGAATGCTGGAAACCAAAGACCTTTCACAAGTGGCACTGAAATAAAAGTATAATATTTCTAACGTTGACGATTGCTTTTCGAATTTAGATACAGGTTGATATCAGACAGTCGCTTGTATCAATTGTATTACATCTATGACAACAAAATCTAACATAAAAAGCAGAAAATTAATATTTTTAATTTTTTATATCAATTTGTATTAAAGGTGGTTTACGTGAATCGCGAAAATCTTCATCATCCGAACTGTCGCTTGATGATTTCTTTCCACCTTCCTCGCCTTTAGCCTTTTTCTCATAACGACCACCACCCAATTCGGCTGCGATTCGGTATCTAAAATTATTTTATTTTATATGACAAATCCATTTTTCAAAAAGAAAATGATTTACCCTTCGTGAGCATCCTTAGGCACTCCCACATCCAAACTCGGTTGGTGCTTGACTGGGGCTTTCTGCATACTTTTCTCAGGCTCCAATATAGTGGTGTCCATGATGGCTTCTATATCCAAATCGGTTGTTTGCACGTAATCGATTTCAACCTGAAAAATAAAAATCAATATTCCTAAAAAGCCAATCGCAAAAATATTGATTTTCATGGCTGGCAGACACAACTGGAACTGCAATTTTGAGGCAACTGTAAATCTTATTAAGCCAGATAAGAACAAAACAATCATAGTTACATGAAACACAAAAGCATCTATTTATCGATAGTTACTGATTAAAGAAAAAATAAAGTCCATTCTGATCAAAGGAGACAATCAAATGCCAATCGAAAGGTTAATTTATGCACTTTAGAAAGTCACAATCGTATTGGTGTTTAGATTACAAAATAAAATTTTAATATGAAAAAGCAAAAGTGATTGTACAAGTCTGTATATTGCCTTTAAAATTTATAAACTCGTTTCATTCAGTTTTCGTTCGAAACAGTTGGTGTTGTGGCATCCAATACTACAATTTCTTCATCGCTCTTTCCAAGTTCTTCCTCTGACGATTCACTTTCACTTGCTGATTCGTCCTCTGTCTCATAAGTGAAACTGATATCAATGAGTTTTGTCGTCGCTCTGGTGATAGCACGATATCTCTGATACGCGAGATCTTCCGTCTCAAACGAGGTTAAAACCTTTCGGACGCAATTTATAAAAACAATCACTGGCCACTCAGAAGAAGAGACCTTATACCAATCTTTAACTGTAACGCCAAGCTTATTAGCAGATGGAGCAGTAGTTGGAAGTAATTCGATAGATTCGTTATCGTCGGATACATAACCATCAAACGACTCGCCTTCTGCGTGAGACCAGCATAGGCACTCACCTTTAAGTGCTTCTACAGATGTGGATACGTGAATATTTTCACTTTTATGAACTAAATTCCCGGTAAATGAGCCAAAAATAACAGCTACGTCGCCTAAGTCGATCGATTGTTTCAATAAATGCTGATAAACCCATTCCAATCTATCCCACATGCACATTATTGCTTTCTCTAAAGTGCGATAGCATTTCCTTATTGTAATAGTTTGAACCCCTTGTATTTTGTGACCAGACACGGACCTCATTTCAGGTGGCCAATCTAATATTTCAGGACTGTAAGCGGCGCGAAAGATATTTTCTGAACAGCGCATAACTTGTCTGAGTGATGTTGCGGAAAAGAAATTTGGTATCTGATCGGAAGTTTTCAATAGTTTAATGGTGGCCCAATTGTGGCGGCTGTCTGAGACCGGCATCCCAACGCCATATCTCGGACAAGGATCTAATGCCGCCCACACCACTTTCTCGGGGCAAATCAGTTGACTGAAAGCCATGATCAAAACGGGGATGATCAAGAAGCTGTCATCGTGGATGTAATTAGCACTGTCAATATCGTGTCCGTCATCGATTATCGCGTGATTGTATTCGAGTAATCACTGAAAATCTGCACATAACATTTCATAGTGATGGCGTTTTTCTTCTTCAACGTATTTATAAACGGCATTGAGAAGGTCCATTTCGCTAATCGAATCATTAGTCTGAAGTTTGGTCAGTTGACCCATCGCACTGTGAGTTGCATTCATTAAAGAGGAAATTTTATACTTTTGAAAACCGCAACGATCGAATAAACATTTATAACGCCACGCATAAGTGCTAGGCGCCAAAACAATGACCGAATGATTTTGGTTAAGTAATTCCACTGCTTTAGCTTGCAACAGAATCGTTTTCCCCGTACCAGCAGCCCCAAATATCAACTGTCGATTAGGACCTTTCATTGCTTTCTGTTGATCGGGGCTGAAAAAAATCACTTTCGATAGATTTTCCGATAAATCGACAGGTAACTTTGGGGCCCTTTTCAACGATGAAGCGGGGGCGAGCTTTGGCTTCTTGACCAGTAAAGGATCTTGGCTCGTGATGCTTAAATTTTCTTTGGAAATGGCTTCATATTCGGAAAAGCTTAATTTGTTTAAATCGACAATCGTTTGCTTGAGTTCAACGTCCGAAGGTAAGACGACAAGCGATGCGATTGCTGCGATAATTGGAGTGTAAGATTCATAAATTTCCGTCGATATTTTGCTGCTACCTTTAAATAAGTCAAACAATAACGAGTAAAGTGGTGGCTTATTCATGTGTTGGGTAGTATTAATCAAATCTTCTTGAAACCACTGTTTTATTGGACCTATTTTTTCTTTTACTCGAGCTTTATCAGCTTCGGTTAAAGATGAAACCAACGTTCGAATCGTTCCTTTTTCAAATTCGGAGAAAATAAAACTTTCTGCACTCAATCAACATCAGAAGAGGTGAAGCCGGTGCATTCTTTCAATAAAAATATGAGCGCTTCTGCCGATTGCGGCTGTTGCAGACCATGTTCGTAGTCGTAGGGCAGCGATCTGCTTCCGTCTTTAAAATGCGAAGCACTTTTGTAACTGGAGTTTTTCACTTCGATGACCACAATTCCAACTGATGGTCCGATAAGAACGAAATCGTATTCCACATTTGCAGCATCTTTTGCAAACGCTTCTTTTATCATTTTTTGAAATTTATCCCAAGGGAAAACCGGGAAAATCCTTGTTAAATGACCATGCAAAATTTTCTCGGAATTGAAGTTCAAATACAGGTCTAAGCTCCTTATGGCTATTAAAGGGCCGAATAGCCCTTCAGCAATCATTTGACTCAAAGCGTAGTAAACTATATTTTCTGCATCATCAGAAATTCGCTCGGTTAGAACTGCTGGCGGATTTTTGACACTTTTGCCCAACTGAGCCTGCTGCAATTGTGTAAAATCCTCGTTGCTCACTTCCGGATTTTTAAAAGAAAATAGTGGAGGGATGATATAGCTATTGGAATATTGGTAATTCTCCAATTCGGCCAATAAGTGTCCATAAAATAAGTAGCTTGTTCTTGCAAAGAATCGAATTCTCATTGAGCAGGTCCTTTAAACTTTAGTTTTCTTTCGCTAGTCGATTTTTTACTTGTAGACGCCATGGCCGAGTGATAGCATGCAAATGCCTTTAAGGAATCGCTTTTGAACGCGATGTCTCTCTGGTGTTAGCTAAACTTTTTTTTTCAAGCGATGACAAGGTTTATTGTGTGCTGTGTTTACATTATTGTATGTATACTATATGTTGAATTATTCAGCAAACAAATTGCACTCGTTTGATAAGCTGTTTTAAAACTGCTTTTAAAAATAGTCTACTTTCATCAAAATGACTCATTGGGTCATACGTTCTAGCCTTATCATTCTTCAATATAAAATTTCTGCTTACTGTATACTGATACTTAGCCAAATATCGAACTCATTTCTCTACTTTATCTGGATCTTCGTGTTGTTCGATTGATACCGATCTGACGACAGTATGGCTGACAGTGACCATAAGCATGGTATATTCCACTTCGCAATTAGGAATGAACGTCTCAGGCATTAAATCGAATGAACTCAATTCTAAGCGACAACATAGTAAATGAGTTTTATAGGCACCTAAAAAAATTTTATGCCGATTTAAAATTTAAATGCACCATTAAAATTCTTACCATGATGTTTTTCTGAAAGCCTCGGTATCATCTCTTTAATTGTTTAATACAATTAAAAAATATTTTCTAATAAATCATATTGTGAGTAAGTTAACTTATCAATTTAGATTTGCATTATCCTAAAATTTCACTTTCTTATTATTGTTGACTCAGATAAAAAAACTATTCCTCAAAAGCAATTCAACAGCTCAATTTTACTTTTTAATGCTGTAAGCACTTAATTCAAGCAGACTCAAAACTAAGCACAGTCTATAAAAAAATATGCATAAAAGGATGGATTTATGTATTAGGAGTTAAAAAATAAAGATGCTTTTTGAATAAAAAAAATGTAACATTTTTGAGAATTGATAGATTCTTTGTTATTATTTAGTTTTTTAATTATAACAAATCTATTTTTAAATTTTTAGTTTATTTGATTTTTAAATATTAAATTTATCAATAAAAACTACTCCAATCATTTTGAAAAATTGACCAAATTATGTAAGCAAACATTCTCCTAAAATAGTAATCAGAAAACTATATTGTTATTAGTAAAAACAATAACTGGACAAAATAAAAGTAAAAGAAATTGTAAAAATTAAGAAACAAATGAAAAATAGCAATAATAATGTAAGACATTAAATGCAACATTATAAAATATAAATAGCAAAACAGCTTCAAAATCTATACATAATTTGAGTAGTAAAAGAAGTTAAAAGATGTCATTAGAAAAGATATTAAAAAAAATCTGTTCAAATTATACATAAAATAAAATATTTGAAATAGTGAAATAAAGAAGAGGGAAGGCTGATTTAAATTAAAAATAAAACAAAATGATAGAAATATTTTTAGATGATATTATAAAATATAATTTTGATTGTTAATTGATTATATATAATAATAAAGCATTGTTGATGGAATCATAGTCTGATTAGTACGATCAAGAGTTGTAGGATTCTTTGAATGAGCTTGATGAAGATTAAGATAATTAAATGGTTGATGAGCAATAGGAAGAAGATGATAGTTAACAAAAACAAAGAGATGAAAATAATTAAGAACTATAATAAGATAAAAAAGGCCAAAAAAAATAGAAAAGCAAATCAAGAATAAGAATAAAAAAGAGATTACTATGCTTAATTCCTACAACCCGATTAAGATGTTGAATCCACACCTCCATTCGTTGTCGTAGTTCAAGGATCAAAGTCATCAGGAAAAACATCAGTTGTACCATATGAATGGTAGCCACATATCGATCTAATATTTATTATTCACTCATATTAATCTATTTAAGCATTTTGGCTCAATTTTAATCACCAGCTTCAAAATATTGGCAACTGATTAGACAATATCTTCTAAATTGTATTGCAAACACATTAAATAAATTTGAAATAATTAAATTTGGCAAGGCTTAAATTGGGATAAATCTAGTGTCAATTCTGCGTTTCCAATGATCTATGCTGCTGTAACGTAGAAGACCACAATGACACAGTAATGAGGGATGAGATTTTATTAATCCAAGCTAAATCCAGGTGATAACAAATCCAATACAGTAATTCCAAATGGTAATACAGTAATATGGGTAACAGAGTATATTACAATAATGACTAAACTACAATAGAGAGATAAGCGTCCAATTATTACAAAGTCGTGATGGGAATGAGACTGACAAAAATGGAGGGGTTTATATAGGATTTTGGGAAAAGTGCGTGGGTGGTTCTAGAAAATCTATTTATAGATTATAAAAAATAATGAGTCATCGGATTTTCTATCCAAGTCTATGCATAAAAATTATAAATTCTTTCTGGAACTTTCCGATGATTGCTGATTCATAATCACATTTTTTCTTTTATTCCAGAATATTCTAGAAGGACGCCCACTCAATAAAAGGAAAATCCTTCCGGAACATTCTAGAATGACACCAGGCGGCAGTGTGGTCAAATGACATCATATCCACCCACGCATGACATCATGGTCCGGGATATTCTAAAATAAAAGAAAGAATGTGATTATGAATCATTGATGACTCATTGGAAGTTTCTAGAAGGAATTTGTAGTTTTTATGCATAGATGTCACAGCGCTCCTATTTGAGGAACCTGTGACTAATCGCCGCATGTGGCAGTGCAACGAATGGATACGATGGGCGACGGTCGAACGCGAGGGAAATGAGTCTTAACCTACTGCGACGCTGATGTTGTGTGGTTCAGTTCGGTACAGTTAACGATATGGTTTTTATTAAACAA